>VZTD01001290.1:535848-550457 GCA_013397725.1 Rhagologus leucostigma | reverse complement strand
GTGCAGGATGCAGGGAGTGTGCAGGATGCAGTGAGTGTGCAGGATACAGTGAGTGTGCAGGAGGCAGTGAGTGTGCAGGAGGCAGTGAGTGTGCAGGATACAGTCAGTGTGCAGGATGCAGCAAGCAGAAAGGATGCAGCGAATGCACAAGAGGCAGCGAGTGTGAAGGATACAGTGAGTGTGAAGGATACAGTCAGTGTGCAGGATGCAGCAAGTGTGCAGGAGGCAGCGAGTGTGCAGGAGGCAGCGAGTGTGAAGGATACAGTGAGTGTGCAGGAGGCAGCGAGTGTGCAGGAATGCTCCAGCCATCAGGTATTAGAAGCAAACGCAGGCGCTGGTGTCAGCATCATCATCACCATCACTGAAGCTGAGGACTCTGACAACACCGACTCTGACCAGGCCTATGAGCCGTCCCCAGTTTTGCACCAAAAAAAGCAGAGAGGGAATAAAAAATCGAACAGGAATGCTGATGTTGGTCAAAAAGAGGGCCCAGAGGCTGGTGGTGATCCCCAGGCAGAGGAGAAAGGTCTGGGTGACCAGGGGCACAGAACTGGGGAGCAGTACGAATTGCTCCTCATAGAAACTGCCTCTTCCCTCGTGAAGGCGGCCATTCAGTCATCCATAGAGCAGCTGGTCAACGAAATGGCCCTGGAACAGAATAAACACAACAGCTTTCTGTGATGGCAGCCTTGCCCCAGAGAGAAAGAGTAGAGGGAGTGATTTAAAGCTCCGTTTGGCCTGCGGGGTGTGTGGAGAACTCGGAGAGCTCCCGGGGCCGAGGTGTAGTTAATTCTGCATGCCCGTTCAGTTGTGCGTCTATGTGAAACGGATCCTGGGATGTGGGCAGACCGTGCTGAGTGCAGTGTGTCCCCTGGGGCTTCAGACAGTGCCACTGACCACAGCTGTGGAAAAATTAAGGTGTTACAGTGACTATATTTTCACTTATTGGCATATTTATGTCAAGGCCACATTTCTGCCGTCACCCATGCCAGGTTTTGCCGCTGTTCATGCTGTAGATCTGTACATACCATGTGTTTGAAGAAAGGTCCTGAGAGGCAGTGAGTGCCCGACCTGCTGCTGGGCTGGATTCGGGGCACGCTGGAACAGCTGGAGGCTTGCTGGGGCTTTATTGCAGATGAGGAAGAGTGAAGTGACTGCAATGTTAGCGTGAAAACATCAGTGCCGGGCTGTGTTTAGTGCTGTGAACAGGCCCTCGCTACGCACAGGCGCCAGGAGCCGCGGTCGCTGCTGTCGCATGAAGCCGGTGGGTTCCAGCGAGCGCTCTCCTTCTCTCGGCCTCTCCCCCTGTCAGAGCAGCCTGTGCATCTCCAGACATGTTAAAACTCAGCATCAGCCTCTCCTTGCTGACCCCGGGCTGCGCGAATGCCAAGAAAGCGACAGCGCCTCGTTTGCTGCGGGGGCCTTTCTCGCACCATTAAACTCAGCGGGCAGAATTCCCTGCGGCATCACCGGCGTGGGCTGGGCGGGAGCAGCCCTGCCGCAGGCAGCCCCTCTCCTCCCTCGCCTTCCTCCGTCCCAGTCCCGGTGTCGTGGTGAAGCTCTCCTCAGATGTAGCATATTTTTTATACATGGCATGTGATATAAATAGCAGTGAGCTGCATGCGTGTTAGCAGTCAACATAGTTTGGGAAGCTGCAATGTGCTGCCGGCGCTGGGGTTGCTTTGATTTGGTCTGAGTGCTGCTGGCATCCCTGGCTGCTGGCGGCAGCCTGTCCCGCACCACTCCCCGCTCGCCGCAAAGCCCTCCTGTCCTCATCCAGCCCAGGCATCCCTTGGGAATCATGCATTATGCCCGGCTCGCTGCCACCAGGCTCTGGCACGCCATGTAGCTCGCTCCGAAACACACAGAGAAATGCTGGAGCAATCTTACCAAAGTCCTCAGGGAAAAAAATCCAGACATGAGGGCCTGAGGACATGGCTGGAAAATGCCTGGACAAGCCTATTGCTGTCAAACCCCATGAACTGCCCTGCTCCGAGGGGGTTTGCACCGGCGCAGCCTGTGTGTGCGAGCTTCGCCTCCAACTACCAGCTCTCCGGGACAAAGGGGCCTATTAATATTATGGGGTTGCATCTGCGTGGCTGGGACTTGCATCCAGCTGTGGGCAAGGCAGCGTGTTCCTCTGAGAAAATTCTCCTGCGTGTTCCTCAGCCGGGACAGAAATAGCAGCCGTGGTTGGCAATTGCTCACTGACCAGGGGCGGTGCGCTGAGATTTCCCTTCCCAGGGTAGGATTTGGATTCCTGCTAAAATACAAGGGCTGAACCTGTCCCTCATACCTGGTGCGCAACCACGTTTTAAACCTTGATAAAGTATCTCTGTTGTCACGAGAGGACTGTGAGCAACAAGAGCCACAGCTCATTTCTGTGCAAGTAAAACTTGAAAAAAACCCAGAGGGTGGCAAAGAAAAAAAAGTGTCTTTTTTTTCTGTGAATTTGTTTATTGAGTCATCAGCTATTGATAATTCAGTGTGTACAATTTTAATGGCTTTGTACTTCATACTGGTCCTTTCAGGTATTTTGCCGTAGTTTTGAAAAAGGGACTTTTAAAGGACTTTTAGATGTACCTTTGGAGCTGCTGCACCGCCCCAAGAAGAGCCATCCTGATGCTGGGGGTGATTTATGGGATTACACTGGGCACTGTGGCAGGTTGGTGCTGAGCAAAGGGCTGCAGCATTGCTGTGGGACCCCACTGGAATCAGCTGCAGAGGAGGATGTCCAAGCTTTAGTAAATAAACACAAAATTGTCCCACAGGGCCAGGCTGTCATCCTCTGTCAGACTGCTAAGCTGTTCTAGGAGGATTTCGTGTTATTTCAGTACTGCCTTTTAGGCAAAACACATCTTCAAAAAAGGAGGAGAATGGCAGAAATTCTTAGTCCAGCCCTGCCCTGCAACTTGCTCCGTGTCAGGGGGTTAGGTCTGCATCCTCTCTTGCAGCTGGTTTTCCCTCTGTTACAGCTGTACATAGAACTGATGATTATTTCATTAAAGCTAAATGTACCTGTTTTTTCTTGCCTTGTGATTGAGTGGGCAGCTATGGAGAGATTTTATATGCGAAAGGATTAACTCACAGTGGTGCTCCGTTGTGTCCAGCTTTTTCAGGCAGTCATACAGTGAGCCAGAGAGAAATCTTAATGCTGGTGGCAGACCCAAATTCTTTGGAAGTTTGCTCCTCCTCTGCCCTTTCTATGACATTTCCTTTCGGTTGCTGGTCAGTCATTTCCACTACACAGTCCTGGCTGCCCAGGGACTGCTGTAAAGAATTTGTGAAGGATCACAAATCTCTGGCAGCTAAGAAGAGCCATCCTGCTACCCCAGGGTTAAATTCCCTGTTAGATGCCCTGTGGCACCAGAGGAAAAAGTTTGAGGCTCCGCAGACCAACAGGGGTCAAACTCCACTGCCCATGGAATGGCACAGCTCTGATCCCATGCAGGTGGTTTGGTTTTCTCTGCAAGCTGCTGCCTCGTGCTTCCTGCTCCCAAGGCTTGGGATTGCTGTTTCCAGGTGCACAGTTTGGAGCTGACAGGGTTCAGGATGGGGCTGGCACTTTGGGAGGGGGAGCAGCACGTTTGGTGCCTCGGCACTTTCTGTGACAGCTCAAATGGGCCTAACACCCTAATTTTTGGTTTTTTTGCCTAACATCCTTCATGTAATTTCTTGAGACACTTTAAAACATACAGAAAATACAGGAGAAAGAAGTTATAAATTTTTAATAGTATTAATACTCTTTATTCTTTCAGGTTTACAGAACAAAATATAGGCTCATAACAGCAGCTAATGACTTAATTAAGACTCTCTACTCCTGCCTTATGATTAGAGAGTAGAACATTAATAAAACATTTATTCTTTCAGAGATGGAATGATAAATTTACTATTGTGAAGGAGTGCTGGGCCAGGGAACCTGAGAGGATGTGGCTGCGTGGTTGTGCCAGAGCACCAAAGGGTGGCCCGACTTTAGGACCATCTTCCTCACCAACAGCTAAAATAATCTGGAATTATCATAGAATCACAGGATCATTCAGGGTGGAAAAGACTTCTAAGAACATCAAGCACTGCCAAGGCCACCACTAAACCATGTCCCCAGGTGCCACATCTACATGTCTTTTAAATCCCTCCAGGGATGGTGACTCCACCACTGCCCTGTGCAGCCTGTTCCAGTGCTGGACACTCCTCTGAAGAAAGAAATTTTTCCTGATACCCAATTATTTTTATAGCCCCATTCAGATTGCTTCTGAGCTGTCTGGCTCCTTATTCAGAAATTCATTGCTTGCTGCCCTCTGAATTACAGAAGTGGTTCTTCTGCTCACCCCACAGCCACTGCTGCTGCTTCTGTCCCGGATGTTTCCAGTGCTCTTCTCAGTGGGGACAATTCAGCTCTACATCCAACAAGTTCTCTGTCCCTGCTTTGCTGTGTCATTTTGAATATTTTCATCTCCGGCAGCTTTTTTTATATTAGCAGCAAAGAAAAGGGTGTTTAAATAGTATAACTCATACCCAGAAAGGCTTCCAGAGGGATGAAAAGCTTTCCTGTGAAGTCAACACTGAGCCCAGCAGAAAACAAGAGTATCCACTGAAAAGTTCCTTGTGGAAACTGCCAGCAGACAATGATGGCACAAACAAATATTGCATTTTCTTTCCTGCCCTGGGACACCAAAAGTGGATTAGGAAGGCACAGGGCTGGATCTCCAGCTGCTGACGGTCACGGCAGCTCCGTAGGCTTCAAAGGACTGACTCTACAGCAGCCAGGAATCTGGTGTTTGAGTCCAAGGGGCAATCCCTGCATAAATGATGGACATTCTCATATGTGTCATGTATAAAAGTGAAGATGCAGTTGTGGGGTTTTTGGTTGTTTTTGTGGGGTTTGGTTTGGGTTTTTTTTTCACAAACGTATGTAAGAAATTGAGTAAATTCAAAAAATACACAGGAATCCTGGTCTGCACTTGGAATGGATGGAGGGATGGATGGATGGATGGATGGATGGATGGATGGATGGATGGATGGATGGATGGATGGATGGATGGATGGATGGATGGATGGAGGGATGGAGGGATGGATGGATGGATGGAAGCCAGACCCTGCTGACAGACCCACATGTTACGGGTAGTGAAGCCCTAATGTTGCCTGTCTTATAGGTAGAACCTTTCAACACGAGTAACTCAGAATGAAGTGCTCCAAGGAAACAGATTGATTTAAATAATTGCTTTAATGTGATTTTACCTCTGCAGTTTTATTTCCCAGAGAAATGGTTCTTGTCAGCTCTTGTTGGGTAGTACTAAAATAATGAAATACTTTTCATTTGCAAACAGACAAAACCTTAACATTAAATGTGACTTTAAAAACCTCAACCCAATCAGAGGATGTTATTTCTTATACAGTTATTTAAACTACAACACAGATTAACGTTTTTTAGGAGGCACAGGTTTCACGTGTCTTTCTTTCTGCAGAGAACTGTGAAGAGTGCAGCTCTGTGCGAAATGATGGGATCTTTGCTGTGGGGTTAAAGTCCACTTAGCTAAAAAGTGGCTTTCAGTAAAGATACCCAAACCCAGCATTTTAAAGTAGGTTTTGTTATATAAAAACTGACAAACAGGCTGGATACAAAAGGGAGGAAGATGGTAAGAAAACATGTTTTGCAATTCAGATTGTTAAGATGAAAGTATCATCTGCAGCTCGAGCTGGCAGTCACCCTGTCAGTCCTGAAGTCAGACCTCGCAGACATCTGCCTTCCAAACCTCTTTAATCTGGAAGAGGTGACATCCCCCCACCAAGATGGGTGCCCCAGCAGGGTCCCTTCTGCAGGTACCGCTGCCCTTTCAGGAGGTGCCTTTCCAATGCCAGGTCCTTACAGGTGCACGGACACACCAAGCGTCACTTTGCCGTTGTCCCCGGAAGAAAATTTCAGTCTGGAGAGGGATGTCATCTCTGCGCTCCAGCGCCAGCCACTCGTGTCACATTTGCTCTCACCGTTTGCCGTTTTAATGAAGACACGAGGCCGCGGTGCCGGTGTGTCAGGGCTCAGCGCGGTGACAGCTCCGCGTGACGGGAGCCTGGTGAGATGGCAGCTGGGTGGGAAGCGCAAGGACTGCGACTCCTACGGAGCTCCTGAGCATCCCCCCGGGAAGGGTGAGCGGCGCATCCCCGCTGCTGCCGGCAGCCCCCGCCGCTCCCTGCCTGCCAAACCTCCCAGACTGCGCCGCACGAAGGCGTCGGGCTCAGCCCAGACAGCCTGCACACGAATTTGCATTCCGTTTCCAGGCTGGAGCAAGGCAGAGGAGGCCGAGGCGCTGGGAGACTCCCGGCCCGAAGCTCCCTGGCGGGTGTGGGGCAGGCGGCGGGCGGGAGGAGCGGGCTGGGGGCCCGGCTGGCGAGTGCAACAGGCACAACAGGAAGGCGCACCCGCACCCCGCTCATTAGCGCGATGAGTAAGCGAATCCCGAAAGCAGCCTGGTGGGGGATGCTCGGCCCTAATGACAGGCTGGGGCGCCTGCCCTGCTGGCTCCCCCGGTGCTGCGGGTGGCGGAGGCGACCGCTGCCGGAGCGGGTCCCTCCCGGGATGGCTGCGGGCAAAGCGGTGACGCGGAGCATCAGCCGCCGCTCCCGGTGCCTCGGCCGGAGCTCGCCGAGGCTGCACGCCCACCGCTGGCTCCTGTCTCGACGGCTGACACCGCTGTCTGCCTGCCACAAGGTTTTTCTCCGACGTCCATCACCCCACGATGGCTCGCCGCCCTGGTTTCCCTGCCCTGGCGCCCATAGCTGGCTTTACATCCTAAAACGGGTGGGTTGCAAATCTCAGCGATTTCCAGGAAGGACAGAGGGGTTCACACAGTGTTTTCTTACAGCGTTTGTGCCAGTAACAGGAGGATTCACATGGACTAAACATTGCTGGGAGCATCCTGGGAGGTACTCCCAGGCATGGGCTGCCTGGAACCCCCCAAAGCTTCCCACAGCCATCTCAGGTCAGGTGAAACCCAGTGCAGCAGAGAAGGTTGAGAGCTTTGCCCTGCCTTTGTTGCAAGGGTGCAGCCTCTGGTTTGGAATAGCTGGTGGAAAACACTTCCTCCCGCAGGCTGCTTTTGAAGTTATGTCATTACTTTTTCTTAATGAAACATGCAAATCCTGTAGATGCTGTGATTGCATCTCAGGGAACTCAGTCTTGACACAGCTCTGGTTGTAAATATTTAACTGGCGTGTAATTTAGGGCACATCCATCCTCATTACCTTTTTCCTCATGATTTCTTATTGCTCAGAATGTATTTCCCTAGTGCTGGACTGCTGGAAAGCCCACTCTGTTGCAGTCTTTTTTGGCAATCTTGGACAAGAGGGGAAAAGACTGATTTTTATTAAACAGGGAATCTGAAGATCGTGGCAGTGGCATGGCTTGACCTGATTGGCTGGTTTGTTGGGGGAGGCCTTCCACAGGCCATGATGAAACCTCTCAGTTTGGCCACTGATAGCCCACGGTCCCATTCAGTGATGCTGAATTGCACAGGCTGAGGTCCCCTTTCGCTGCAGTTCTGAAGGCTTCCACTTACACAGGATAAATACTTTCTGCCTCCAAAATACTAGAAAACTACTCAGTATCAGCACTATGCTAAAGAAATGAAATGTCATGATAGCAGCATTTCATGGTCTTATTTTTAACTGCAGTGCTCACTTCTTCAGGTTTGCATTCTGACAGCAAATTTCATTTCCCTGTTCAACCTTCTCAGTGTGCACAAAATCAAGATTCTCAGTAAAATAACCAGACCCCACACTGCACAGGGGGGATAAATACACTTTTCTCTACACACTTTACTGCACTCTAAGAAGCCTGAGAAACACAGACCCTGCTGGACCCGGCAGCATCAGAGCACTAAAATATTTCAAAATATTTCAAATTACCTAAGTTGAAATTGTTTCTCATGCTCTGGTTGAGCCAGCTAATCTACCATCAGAATTTTGGGGCCAGCACCCAGATATATGACAGCTACTGCTGCACTTACTGGCATTTCAGAGGTTCACTTGAGCTGGCTGAGGAGTCTGCTCATGGTCAGGGGCTTTGGCAGGGGCGGTCTGAGCCCAAATCTTCCCATCTTTACATAAAACATGAGCTGCAGAGCCCACAGACAAGGCACTTCAATGACTGTGGTTTATCAGCTCAGTACGCCTGATGATGGGACCCCTTCACAGCACAAACCAAATCTCCAGGGATCCCCTGGAGCTTCGAGACTTCCAGCCTTAAAGTATTCCCACCCTGGGGCTTTCTTTGCCAAAGCCCATGTGCATCTGTTAACCAATTGCAGATATCTGGAAGGAATCACTAGTATAATTATTCTGCACCCTGTGACAAAATTTTTCAGGTTTTTATTAAAAAAAATCAAACCCCAACAAGAAATGAGTATTTGCCAAGCCCAGCTGTGCAAGTCAGGCAGACTTCCAAGCATGCACCGGCATAAAGGTTAAGCACTCAGTAATTCAAGTGTCTTCCACATACAGTAATAAAACTTCTCATGATTTATCCAGGAGCAGCTGCTGCCCTTGCTTAGCAAATGTAACTGCCCCGTAAAATTATTTTCTATTCATAAGACTTGGAGAGAATGATGTTTTCATGTTAACATAACTCGGAGCTGATGACTTCTGTCTCCAGCTTTTCCTGCTGCTTTAATTATAACAGCGCTTTAACACTTGCAGTAGAAAACTGCTGAAAATGCATTTCTTGTCTTGCAAATGATGCAAAAAAAAAAAGCCTTTGGCAGATGTTTTTGATGTCACAGATGTTTAGTCTCACAAAGGTTAACCGAAGTACACCTTAAGAGGGGGTGTGAGGATAACACAAGACAATTGCTTACAGTTGTAAGGATACACGGGGCATGAACATAGCCCTGGTTTATATTTCATTTCGGCTTCACTGGTGTGTTTGCAGTCAGTGCCATGGAATCACTCCTACAGCACATACAGCTGAGACACGTTTGGCTCTTTCACCCGAGATCATGGCTTTTAGAAAAGCTCCCTTTTTAATGGGCAAGAAGTGAACAAAACGGTCCAGCCCACGCAACTGAGGATGAGCAGCGTGTCCCAGAGTTGCCTTGGGCACTGCTGCTTGCTGCCCCTGCTGCTGTCCCCAATACTGAGCTCTATTACCACTACCCTGTTACCTCTGCGGAGACATCAAGAGCCCTTTGACTTTCAATACCAATTACTTCAGGCAAGTTAGGCACCTATTTGACGATCCGAGGTGCTTATCTACTGACTGAATAGTAGATATTCAGTTGCTCTACAGCTCATCTCTACAGCTCTAGCCACCCCAGCAAACGCTTCTCTCTGTTTTTAAATTAAATGTAGGATGCCGAGGGAAGCAAGCAGCACCCGGAGAAACCAGCCCACTCAGTAAAGTGTCACATATAAATAGGGGATGACCATAAAATACCTCTTTTTTTTTTTTTTTTAACCCGTCATGTAGAAATAGAGGTCAGTGGAAGCCAGAGGGCATTTGCCCAGTTATGAGCAGCCTGTGCTGGATGTGATTTAGCTGATGCTATTAGCCTGGGAGAGAGGCAGAAGGCTCTCTTCTAGGAAATGCTCTGTGTGAATGGCTCCATGCTCAGATGCAGCATTCACAGGCCTGGGTGTCGGCTGGGTTCTGTTTGTTTGCTTGTTTTAAACAAAGGCTTTTTAAGCAGAGCTCAAATGTGTTCACACCACAGAAGCTTCAATGGGTACACACAGCAAAAGGAGCACTGGGGCTAGCAGGGAAGCACACCCCAAACCACAGCCTGCATTTTGCAACATCATCTCGGCAGGCTCAGGGACTGTTTGTTTTGCCCCTTTGTCTTGAATCACAATTTGGCAGCTCTCAGTGGCCAATCCATCCCCTGGAGTGTGCAGCTCCCTGCCCAGGAGAAGCAGCAACTGCCCTTACAAAGACCTCAGATGGTCTCTTAATTCGGCAGTGATTTAATCGCAGCTCTTGCTCCAGGACAATATCAAAGACAGCTCAAGGGTCCCGACTACAAAGAACTTTGGAGCAGGCGTTCTGACAGCAAACTGTTCTCGCCATTGTTTGGGCCCCTCTTTCCAAAAGCAACGACTCGGCTCCACCAGGACTGGCAGGAAGCCTCCAGTTTCTCAAAAACTGGGTAATGAGATTACGGGAGCAGCTCACGAGGCTTTTGCTCTGCGCTGCAGAAGAGACCTCTGCGCTCTAAGAACTCAGTGTGCCTCCTCAGGGCCTTCTGATTAACAGCATCTCTGAGGGATGGGCTGCAGCCCATCTGGTGGGAAGCCTGGGATATTTCAGTTGAAAAACAGGAGAAGGACAAACTATGAATTCAAGAAGAATATGTATAATTTTAAACCCCTTTTAGGTAAGTTCTTACCCTTCAGATAACAAGTAATGATAGATGAAAAGCTGGATGTGGCTTTGAGCAACCTGGTCTAGTGGAAGGTGTCCCTGCCCATGGTATGGGGGTTGCAACTAGATGAACTTTAATGTCCTTTCCAGTCCAAACTCTGATTATATGAAAGGCAAAAAACTTGCATGTTACCATTTCACGGTGGCTCTGCAAGCAGAGAAAAAATAACACATTGTGTATTTGCTCTTAGCAAATATACAGATTGTAATATTCAAGAATGTGTTTGCTCCAAGCTGTTTATAGAGTCAGAAATGATTTTCACTCAGAAAATACGTGTGTGGCATTAAATCCTGTGAAGACTTAGGTTAGGATATGCCTCTTCTCAAAGAAGAGAGGACACTGCTTTGCAGCTTTCCTTCCTCCCTGCAGAGAAGATAGTCCAATAATGGAACATGGTGCTAGAGGGGCATCAAAATCTGTCCTTGCTCATGCAGTAGCGGTGAACGAGGGAGGAGTAGGAAGGAGGAAAAACACATGCAAATCCCTAGAGTTTAAAAGTAATTTTAGAAGACAGATGAGGACTCCAGGGCTTGTCAAAATGAAGGTTGCCACCCCTACATCAACACTGCCAACTCCCTCGAAAAGAGCAGCCTTATGGCTCCTGCAAATATTTATGCAGAGACTTATTAACTGCAGTTATACAACATGAACTTCAGGATTCATCTCCTTGAGATATTTATTTTCATTAAAAACAAACTATCTGGGAAACACAATACGTATTTCCCTCTACACTTCCATCCATCTGGTTTCAGAAGAGCAATTCTATGGGATACAAAGAGTCCTAGCCACCACACAGAGTACTAGACAATGTTTAAACCTCACACCCAGCAATACAATCTTAACTCCAGTAAAGCAGAGCAGGAATAAGTTCACATTCAGGAAAAACATAACTGAGTTACGTGGAGGCTTCCAAGGACTTAGATGGGAATTAGCTCGAGTTTAAAAGTTAGAGAAGTAAAAAAAGCAAGTACACAAATCAAAGTACACAGTCCTTCACAGTTATCTCAGAGGCGAGGGGAATGGTGGTTCAAGAAAACTGGCTGCACAGAGCAGCCACCCCCTAGGTGGAAAATGCCAAAACATCCAGTTTCAGGATCTGAAGGGGGGGAATTACTCTACCAGGATCGTATCTGCACTTTCTTGGATGAGATCTGACTCCAGTATACATTCATCTAAGTGGTCTTGGGACAAACTGGAGCTCTTACCCACACTCTCGCTGTCACAGTAAGGGTGAAACCTGGGGGTGGTGGGGGTCTCCAGCTGCTGGCAGCGGCTGTACTTGTGTTGCTTCCCTCTGTGCGTGTACATGTGCTCCAGCAGCTGGCTCTTCCGGAAAAACGTGCGGCCGCAGACGGTGCAGCTGATCTTTCTCTTTCTTGAGAAAGAAAAGTTACAGTTCAACTCCACCGGTTCATGGTCCTTGGAGATGAGGGAGAGCTGCCCGATCTGCAGAGGCTCCAGGTCGCTGCAGCTCGGATGCTCCAGCTGATGCTCGTCATCCTTGAGGAGGAAGGCCCCGAGGCGATGGCCATCCCCAGGCTCCCTGTCCTCAGCCAGAGGCTGCACCTCGCCCAGGTCGCTGCTCTCCAGGATGGAGGCCGGCACGCCGAAGGGGAGCGAGCCCGAGACATGAGTGTGCAGGTGCTGCCGCAGCGCCCCCCGCGAGTCGAAGCGCTCCCCGCAGTAGTGGCACAAGTGCACCTTGAGGCTGCCCTTGGCAAAGATGGGGCTCGCTGCCTCCGGAGAAGGAGGGGTGCAGCTCTGGGACACCACGGGCTCCGAGTCGCACCTCTCCTGCTTTATGGAAACCGAGAGCTTCGGGCGCTCCTCTGCTGGCTTGGCGAGAGCCGCGGGCTGGGCTGAGGGGCGAGCGACCTGCTGGTCCAGGGGGCCGTCGTCCAGGCCAATGGCCAGGGACAGCTGCAGCTGGGGGTGATCGCCCTGGGCCGCAGACCTGCCGCCTGCCTTGGGCAGGCTCTCCTTCGCTCCCAGGCGCTCCTTTGCCAGCTTGTGTGCTGTAGATATTTGGATCCCGTACAAGTTGGAAGACTGGACTGGCTCTGGGGAGAACGCTTGGTTCATCTCGATGGCGATGTGGGAGAGGTGGTCTGCGTGAAGAAAGCGGATGCCCTCCTCCAGTCGGCTCTGGCTGACAGTCTGCTTTGGCCCTTTCCCAGTGTACATGATATGTAACAAGTAACTAAATATGTCAGGCTGGATGTCTGTAGGCTGAATCTTTATGCACTCGCTGAAACAAAACAGATGATTAAGTACATACAGGGATCCAAATCCTGATCCATTACCTGCCCGTTTGCTGTGAGAGCAGCACTCCCTGCCAAGCCCTGCAGAAGTGCAGAAGCCCTGTTTGCAAAGCCAAGTGCCCGAGTCTGCATTTATCCCTGTGATTCTGAAGACCACGTGCACAACTGCAGCTGAGGCTGGTACAGGTGACCAGCCCTGGCCACCCTGTCCCTCCCAAGCAGAGCCAGCCGCAGCCGCACGGCACCGCAGCGGTGCCATGCAAGCTGTGCATCACCAGTGTGTGCCACTCCATTTATTTAAGTAATAAATTCAGCTGCCATTGCTGTGTAATCTTTATGAGCATTGCACTTAAGTGTCAGCAAACAACATCGACAGGGAAAGGCAGTTAACTCATCTCACTTCCATCCAAGGGGCGGCACAGCTGATCTTAAAGATTATCTTGCAGAGGTGCCAGAGGCCACAACCCTCAGAGAGGAAGGGCAATGAAGAAGGGTTTAATCCATTACAAACAGCCAGCTCCAGGTCAGAGGCCAGACCTTAGCACTGCTGTTGTTATACCTGCAGAACCACTCCTGACCTGGCCAGGTGAAGCATCTGAACAACAGCTTGAAATGAATTGATGATCTCAGTCTCGGCCCTTATCTGCAAGAGTCTGAAGCGCAGAACTGTGATAAGGCCACAACTTCTCGATTGTTTCAAGCCCATGGATCCTGCCAGAAGGGACAGTCTCACTCAGCAAGCTTGACTACAACCTAATGCAAAGTACTGGACACACTGCACACGGGCAGGAAGTACCAGGATATCCCTGGATCCCAAATCTGCAAGGTTCTCACAGCAGGAAGATGGTGGTACTTACATGCTGTATTTATCTGGTCACACAAATGTCTCATCTCCAAAATGCAGGACCTGATGTTGCCGTATACTGACTAAGAAAGTGGTTTTAAAGGGCAGCACGTTCTGGACTGGGATTGTTTAGAGAGCCCAGGCCTATGCTGGGTTAGGAAAATAATCTCAGGCCATCTAACATCCCCTTTTATACTCTTTTAGACTTTATTACCTTTAGAAAGAGGAAAAAGCAGAATGTTTAGAGTGGTTAAAGGATAGGAGAGCTGTGTGTTCTTACCTCGTCTGATGAATAAATATCATCTTAAAATAGTTCGAAAAAGCAGCGAGCACCGCTCTGTGGGCTTTGAAGTAAACATCTCCAATGGCAACTGTGCAGTCACACAGAAAGCCAAACTCCCGCTGCATGTTCAGCTGCTGGAGGAGGAGGACGCTGTGGCCGGTGGTATCCATGGTGTGCCTGGGAGCAAGGGAACAAGATGTTCATCTCACTAAGAAATCGAAGAGCTCCCAAAGGCTCAAATGTTGGCTTCTCACCACCGAAACGAGATGGACGCCCGCCATGGAGCCTCTTCCCTCCTCCGCACGGTCTCTGCACCCCAATTTAACAGTTTCTCCTTCCAATACCACCGCTAGTGCTCAAACCCACGACCAACGAGCTCAAAACCTCTCGGGGACTTTTCCATCTGCCAGCTACACTTAGAGATGCTTCTCCCGCTGATTATGCTCCGTGGGGTGTCAGCACTAACTTTAAACCTGGCTGGCGTTTTCCCTCTGATCTGATGGTGCTTTCTGCTGCCCCGGAGCCGCGGCGGGGGCACAGGGGAGCGGGGCTGAGGCCGGCGGCTCCGGCACAGAGGAGCCCTGTGCGCCCAACAAAGCCCCCATTGTGCGGGCTGAGCCGCCCTCGCCGCGCCCCGCCCCGCCAGCGGCCCCTTCGCAAATAAACGCTGATATTTGCTATTGTTTCCGCAGAAAACTACGGGGGGGAGACACGACACACAGCGGGAGGCGGCGAGCGCAGCCTCCCCGTGGCGCGGGACCAGCGCCCTCCCTCCCTCCGGCCCGGCCCGGCCCGGCCCGGCCCCGCCCCCG
>VZTD01001290.1:456811-532333 GCA_013397725.1 Rhagologus leucostigma | reverse complement strand
GCGGCGCCGCGGCGGCGGGTCCGGCTCCCGCTCGCTCTTTCCCTCTCTCCTCGCCTCCCTCCTTCTCTCCGGGGGTCGCGGCGAGCGCGCTCCACCTGCGGGGCGGCGGGCGGGGGTCGGGGGATGCCGCGCTGGTGAGCGAGAAGCGGCCTAGGGAGGTGCAGGGGCGAGAGGCGGGGAAGGGAAGGGCACCGCGCCGCCCGCGTGGCTCCGGGGCTCGAAGTCGCGGTAAACATCTCGAGTGCTGCTATCGCGCGTGGCCCCGGCCCCCGCGGTGGGTCCCGCCGCTTCTCTTCCTTTTGTCTTCACAAAGTAAACGCCCCAAAACTTCGAGTGAGTTGCGGTAGTTTAGCGAAAAACGGAGCGGAGCTGCAGCCCGGAGGGAATGCTCCACCCTGCCAGGCGGGAGACTTGGGTTTCACTCGGGGCTGGCAGTGCGCTGGATCGCCGTGGAGGCGGCTGGAAAGGAAGGGGAATACTTTTGTCACATAAAAAACAAGCCCTGTGCCGCTCTGGGAGCGGTGTCGAAAGTCTCGTTCTTCAAAGGACTCCTCTTTTCTGCTCGGATAGAAAGGTAGTTGAAGAGAGTAGAGGAAAGGGGACTGAAAACGCTGTGAGTTTGGGGCTGGGGTTTTATTCCTCTCTATTTTTCAGGATTTTTTGTAACTCCGTTTGTCAAGTTTACCCTGTTTCAGCTGATACAGGAGTGCCGGCTCCTCTTGACACGTAGGCGTTGGTAAACGGGTAGCATGGCTTGGATGCTGCTTAATATTTGGATGTTTACTGCCAGGTTGTCATTTGCTTGCATTATTTCCCTTGCACTCGAGTATCGCAAGGTACAGCACGCACTGCAAAACTATCCGGGGTTGCAACAGTGCGGTGTTCCTTAGGCATTTAATTACACTAAACAAACATTCCTTTAATTAAAGGTGTTTGTTTAACATTCCTCATTACAGCTCTTGGAAAAACCCACAGAGCAGCCATGAGCAGGGGGATGCGGGCTTCTCGTTTTTACCGAATTACAAGTTAAGCTTTCATGGCGAGCGGGGGAGAGGCGTTGGGACCATATGGCCGTGGGGAAAACCGGCCAAACATGAGCGGTTGCAGAGATTTTCCTAGGTAGCAACAGCACAGCGAGTTGACAAGATTGTGGAGAGATTTTTGGATGACTGGCCAGAAAACCTCAGGAGTAACAAGTAGTATTAGTTGCACTCTGCTGCTGTTTTGAGGTAGGAGGGAACCAGCAGGCACCCACCGGGGGTTTGGATGCAGGTAATGAAGATGTGGGTTGGTGCTGCGTGGGAAGCTCAGAGAAGTAATAGAAGCCACTTCTTCCTAGTAGCCAGAAAGTTTTGTGTGGAATAAGATCACAGACTTAACAGATGCTTCAGCTCTGCTTGCACACGTCCTTCCCTTCATCAGACTCAACCACTGTTGTCACTGGCACAGGAATTAGCGATTACATTGAGAGTGCTCAGGCCAAACAGGGATTTGGGTTTTTAGATGCCTTCTTACTTGAATGTGAGCGGCTGCTGCTTTCACAGATTTCTGTTCTTGCTGACGGTGGAGAGCCCTGAAAATCGAGGATGGACAAAGCCGCAGTAGCTCTTTACCTGCTGGATGGAAATAGAATAGCTGCTCAGAACTGAGATAGTGAAAGTTTCCTGATAAAAGCCTGGTGTCCTTTCTCTTAGTTGTTACAGCTGGGCCTCTTTACTAAAGTTGTTCTGGACCTCACACACATGTAGAGTGAGAAACCATGTGTTCATTTTTCATTTTGGCCAGTGGTTCTCCAGCAGTTGGGTTATTTTGCCCTGCCTTTGCTTGGGAATGGTAAACACCATCACCCAAAGAGTTCTGCTGTGGACACAGCGTGTGGGCACAAGAGCTGACATAATTTGCATGAGGACCATTTATATCCTCAAACTGGTCTGGTAATTTTCAATTTGTTCATGCAGGGTCACTGCAAAACTCCAGAATTCACTGGCTGTTGCCTCTTCTCCCCCATATTAGACCTATTTCATTGGATAGAGACCTTAGTAGCCTTACTTTTATTTTTAGTATGCTGAAAGTAAAATGCGAAACATTTAAGACCAGGAAGAGTCAAGAAAACCTGTAGTCTGATCTGTGTGTCACAAGTTACTGTGCTTCATTCATGTGCATCCAGCAACTTGTTACACCGGAGTGCAAGGATCCTGTCCTGGAAGGCACCTGTGTCTTCATTTGAGGGTCTCAAGATGTGGTTAAACCACCAAGATGCCTCCAGAAGTTGAAAGCTGGTGTAACTTGGAGAGCCTAGATAAAAAGGCTCATCTTTCTGCTACAAAGCATAAATTGGGTGTTATAATTTTGTCCCCACTAATTGTTTCTTTTAAACATGTCATTACTGTGTTGCCTGACAACTGTAAAGGTGCCGGATAAAAGATAACTGTGACTTTCTAGAGTCAACCTTTGTGGCTAGCAAGTTACTTTAAAGGACTACATAAGGTCTCTCTAGGATTTTTACTGCCCAGATCTGATCTAAAGTTGTTTGAAGTTGAGATGGGGCTTTAGCACAAACTCAGTTTTCTTATTTTTTCCTGTCAAGCTGTATTCCTTGTCTTTCGAGGAGTGTTCTTACCTAAGACCATGTAACGTATCTTAACTAATTTTCAGTTAGCAGTTGAGAAGCATAACTTGCTAAAATTTGACGTCTGTTTCTCATTTGGGGACATGGATGCTGAATCAGCAGAGAACTGCTGGCTGAGCAGTGGAGAACAGGGCATCCAGGAGCTCTTGACAGCTCATACTGGGGGCTTTGGAGCATCTTCTCTTCCCCTCGTTCAGATCTAGCCCAAGTGCCATGAAACTTGTTCCTGCCCGTTGTCCAGGAGTCTGCTTAAAATGAGTTTCAGCCATCGGGATGTGTCTGAAGATGAGTATCTGCATCACTGGAATCATCTTCCCAACTGGCATGCCTGAAAGGCAGGTGATTGGAAGGGCTGTGAGAGGAGGATAAATTATACCTTTAGTCCTTCATAGCCTGAATAATGGAGCTTAATTACATTTTCCCTGGCAGTACATGGAATTCCCATAGCTGTTTTAATTTATGATCAAGGCTATGCTTGCAATGCAAACTGATCTATACTCGCTGTTGAGGTGGACAGTTGTTACCTGGCCCCAAGTTCTTTGCTGTTTTTTCAGTGTTTGTGTAAACTGAGGGACACAGCAATCTCTGTGGCTTCCTATTGAGTATATCTAGGTAAAAGTTGTAGCCTGTCGACAGCTCTGTGGTCAGTGCAGTAGCTGAACACATAAACTTCTTGGGCGTTGTGTGGGGAATTTATACTTGTTCTGTAGGATTTTCTGCAGCCTGTCAATGCTGTCATTTTAGAAATCCAGGCTTTTTGGTAGATATAACCCACAATGGCAAAATTAGGGGGAAGAGTTCTTGGGAACCCACACCAGGGTGGGGTATGGAGAGAGATGGCGACAGGGGATTTGCTTTCTGATCCTCTTGTGCTTGTTTTTTGGATAACTGGGCGTTGTTTGCTTAAGGTTTTCCCGTCTCATTTTCTATTAGCACCAAATTCTCCACTCATTTATTACACTTTTGTCCAGCCTATTCTTGGTTTCCAGAGAAAAGCAGCCAATCACTAAGCATGTAAGTGCTGTGTTTTTGCCTGCTCAGCAGTGGAAATGCTGGGTTTTGAAAACCACCTACTAATTTTAGGAGCCGAAAGGCTCCTGAATTCTGAACCTTGTGGTATGTCTGTTTTAAAGACAGAGAAGTTAGCAAAAGAACTTCACTAGTTCTTTGCTTGAGGACTTTTTTTACTTCTTTTGTTTTAAAACATCTCAGAAAACTTTCGAGTGTGAGGCAATGACGGCACGGAGCTGTAGTAAATACCTGTTTTTTCTCGTTAGCAGATTTACAAGCAACATAATTGGTTAGTGTAGTAGTGTAGCTTAACCTTGTTCACTGTCACATCTGAATAGTATCTAAGTGGTGCCTCAAAAGAAAAAAAAGTCTGGTGGCAGACAAGCTTGAATTAAAGCGTGGCCATGTAAAAAGAAATACTTACTAGGGAAATAAAATGCTTATGGAGACTTGGACTTTGAATATCAGAGTGAGAATACCCAAGTCAAATACCTTCAGTTTTCATATCAGATGCTTTTCTAGCACATTTTTTCAGAACAGCTCTGCATCATTCAGTATTGCTTACAGTGTGGTCTGTGCTGCATTCACCGCACAAATCAATCGCTGCTGAAGATGGAGTTACTTGGGTTCCTCGTGGACTTGTGAGGTTGGTGCCTCCAGGATTTGGATGCTTCACAAAGTGTGCTAGTCCACTGGGCAAGTGGCTGGTGATTCTCCTCTCTTTGAAAAAGAGGATCAGAAATAATTAAAAACTTTGGATTGACAAACTCACCTGCATGGAGCTTTAATTTTCCAAGATACTCGGTGTTTAATACATACAGAGGATAGCTCCCACTGGCCTCAGTTGCTGCCAGTGGTGTTTACCTGTGTGAATAAATTGGACATCCAAAAAGTGCAAGCCAGGCTTATTAAAAAAAAAACAGAACAGAAAGGTTGAAATTACTTGTCCTGGCACTGACAGCAATGGGATGATATTCTCTAAGCAGTGGTCATTGCTGTGAGATCCTCCTTTTTGTCCCTCACCTCTCATTCACTTCACATCCTCCAAATGCTTGGCCAAATGAGCAGGGATCTTGTTTTGTGCTGCTCAGATCGAGGCCTGGACAGATCCAGAGGATGTGCTGAGTAAGGGAAATTTTGGTAAGAGGGCTGGAAGAATATACTATGATATATACATAATATATGTGTATACCTTGAATTTTCTGTAAAAAGACCTGTTTTCATTCTAATACCTGCTTTTTTTTTCTAAAGCAAACTTCAAAAATAGTTTGCAGTATTGATCCACCCACGAGTGATAAATGCAGACTGCTGCCATTTTAGCAATTAAAGTAACAAAATAATGATAAAATACCATTTTCTGAGAGCTTGCCCGTGTTGGGAAGGAGTTTGTCAGCAAGCCTGTCGTGCTTGTTGATGGCAAAGGGATGGCAGGATTAGGAATTGGGGTGCAGTTCCTCCTTTGAAGGGACGAATGCTGTAATTGTTTTCCACCATTCCCCCAAAAGCTCGTGTGTATTTTTTACCCCTTCTGCCCTAGGCCCTGCAGCCTGTCTTTTCCCAGCCCCTTGCCCAAGCGGCTTCCTCCCTCCACCGTTTAGACCCTCATTGCACCCATTTTTAATTCCCACTGCTGCTTCCTAATCCCAGTCCCCTCCTCTTGGCTCAGCACTCTGCTCCTAGCCTGCCTCTCCTTTCTCTCCAGATTTCCAGAGGGTTTCCATTACATCCTTCTTATATTTCCCAATCTCCCTGTGTTTTCACTACATTCCCTCCTGGCTCTGGCTCTCCCTCAGCCAGAACTGGGCATCTTCTCCATCAGCTACCAGAAGGGAAGCTGAGACCCCATGGCGAGTTGTGGTGTGGAGCAGTCTCCAGGAGGCTCTGCTATCAGCTGTGACTTTGCGGAGGTGGCACATAGAATCATGGAATGGTTTGGGTTGGAAGGGATCTTTAAATGCCCTCTAGTCCAATGCCCCTGCACTAAGCAGAGACATCTTCAACAAAATCAGGTTGCTAAGAGCCCTGTCCAACCTGGCCTTGAGTGTTTCCAGGGATGGGGCATCCACCACCTCTCTGGGCAACCTGTGCCAGTGTCTCAACAACCTCACAATAAAAAATTTCTTCCCTCTATCTGAATCAACCCTTTTGTAGTTTAAAACCATGGCAGAACTCTGTGCGCAAAAGGGGATTTCACTGTGGATGGCTCAGGCAGGCCCTTGTGTATTAAGCATCTGCAAGAGGATGAAGTGTTCTCAGCGAGGCTATAATCTGAAGTTTTAATAACTAACAAAAGTTTTAAGTGTGAATAAACTGATAATTTTTATCTTTTCCACCTCAAGCATATAGCTTGGCCAAATTCAGGCAGATTTTTATATTGTGACAACCTATCTAAGACATAAGGCTTTCTCCCACATAAAGTGTCTCTTCAAAGATTTTGGAAGAGAAACTTTTATTTCTAATTTCTAAATGAAAAAATAATCTGCATATATGAAAGATTTTTCTTAGCCTCGTTTTTGGAACCGTTTCGGCTGAGCTTTTCTGTGGAGGAGGGAAAAAAAGTAATCAGTCCAAGGTTTCAGAAGGAAAGTTTTGCTGTTGCTGGTTGAAATGTGTCGAAGTTTTAAATAGCCCAACACAGGCTCTCGTGGTGGGAAATTACATCCAGCAGGTTAATACAGCATCCAGAGGGAGGATGCCAGGACTTTCATTAGCATAAATAACCTCAAACACTCTGTTTTAACACCTACACATAGTACTACTGTGGTAGAGGCCAAGTACGTATCAAATCCAAAACCTTGCCATCCTGCTCAAGCAACCTTGTGCTCCACCTTTTTTTTCCCTGAGTGGTGGCATTGCCAGTGGGTCATTGTTGCATTTCAGGATCCACGTGCTGAAAGCTTTGCAGGAGTTCATCTGTCAAAAGGAGAAGTACCTTTTACCATTTTCAAAGAAGAAGAGGACCTGGAAAAGGCGAGTTTTTGTGCTGTCACTCATTGTTCCCACCATCTGGAAATGACCCTGTGTGCAGGTGCCTGCAGACAGTTTGTGACCACCTGTTTTGTACAGGCTTGCTGCTTGTACTGCTGTTTTGCTATTGGAGGACACAATGGAGTATATCTAGTGTAAAAAAACCACAGTTAAATAAAACATTTACAACTTGCCACTTTATGAGGATGGGGAAGTTAAAGTGAGCTGTCCTGAGCCTTGTTGTGTTTGGCAGCTCACGCCAAGAGGCCAGTGGTGACTGAGACGGCATTATCTCAGTTTCTCATTGGTTTTCACTCTTAGAATGTGGAAGTTGAAGTTAATTCCTTATCATTATGCAGCTGCCATTCCTAATACAATAGACTGAGTTACATTTAAGCATCTAATGAATTGCCTCAAATCCAAAACACATTACTTGGAAGAATATGAAGTGCACTTTTATTATTACTTGATGTCGAGAGCTTTGCTGTTTTTCACAGAAACATCTGAAATCACCCAGTG
Organism: Rhagologus leucostigma; assembly: GCA_013397725.1. Classification (NCBI taxonomy): domain Eukaryota; kingdom Metazoa; phylum Chordata; class Aves; order Passeriformes; genus Rhagologus; species Rhagologus leucostigma. Next base: position 525,207 of record VZTD01001290.1, on the reverse strand, counting down.
ACACAGACAATAATGAGTTTCTGTAGAAAAGATGTGAAGTTGTTTCAGAGATTCTCCTACTTCCAAAGCCACTGCCTTGCAAGTTCGTCAAATAGACACTAAATGAATTCCATGCAACGAGTTGCATTTCTGCAGTGGACATCACTGGGCCAAACCAGGCCAAGAATTATTATGGCAGGGTGCTTGCCCAGAGTTCTGGGTGTGGAGGGTTGGGTTGAGAGGAGAGGAGCAGCTGCCATTGTGATGCTCGTCATCAGTGTAGTTCAACCCAAATCTCGAGGTTCCTGTTGCCAGACAAGATCTTGTGCTGGTGGTGATCCATAGGAACTGCTGTGTGAGTTGGCAGCAGGGAATATTGCTGGGCGGGGCAAGCATGTTCTTTTCTCGAGAGCTTGGGAGCCTTTCCGCCGTGGCAGTCCTTTGTGGAATGAAGAACAGGGACTTAATGTTAGGTTTGCTGCTTAACAAGCCAGGCAACGCCTATGACTTGCGAATTCAACACTAATTGTGGAATTTAATTTCTCTACCCATTTTTCCCCCTAGGAGATGTAAGCTGTTAGGAAAATAAGAAGAAAAATGGAGCATTTGTGCATGTATTGTGTTTAAATTTTGGACAGTTGAAAGAGTGGTTGCAAATCAATCCATGCATTTCATTGAGTCATAAAATGCCCTTTAGTATATGTTATTTGCTAGCTTGTGCTTTATTTGTACAAACCTCTTACAGTTATTTGCATTGTTTGCAATAACCTTTCAAAATGTTAAGAATCCTCCTTACTGCTTTATGTTTTTCATTTCAATTAGGGTGCTCTTTATACCCTCTTCTGGTTTCTCACCCCCTCAGCCTGTGCAGTTAGAACCGATTATGTGTATCAGTAAAGGTTTTCCAGAGTGAGTCGTGACTAGGTGTTGGATCTGGCCACACTTGGTGAAGTTTATCTTTAATCAAATGCACACCTCCTGTATGCAGCGCATTTCTTCTGGATATTTTTTGTTAACATAAACCATGATGTTTTCTTCCTCTTTTCTCTTGAGGACGAGTTAGTCCTTTCACACTGAGCAACCCTCAACACTGGCAGACCTTTCTCTCCAGTCTTTGCCGAGGCTTCATTCCACCGTGGCTCCACCTCTGGCTTGGCTTGCTGGCTCTCTCAGTTCTCCATTGCCGAGTTTTTCTTTGTCCGGTTTCCCAGCTACGTGTTTTGGTTACATTTCAGCGCTCTGAACGAGTGGTTTTGAGAGCAGTTGGAGGCACGGCGTGCACCACTTCCTGCCTCTGCAGTCCCTGTGGCTGTCACGCAGCTCGCCTGGTCACCATCTGCAGCGGGCTTGAACGTGGGACATGCCACCGCAGCCAGGCTGCCCTCTGCTTCTGAGAAGGCATTTGAGTTTGCAGTTCCTGGTTTGCAGGACGCCTTGCAGAGAAGGTTGAGATGGTCCCTCAGCTGCCACAAAGAGCAAAATGTGTGGAGTAGCTTGTGTGGGTGCTCTGTTGTCTCTTAATTTCCTTTAATGGGGAGGGAAAGACCAGTTTGAGCCTGGCCTGGTTTCCAGTGTGCCTTGCATCATGTGCCCGTTGGACTGACAGGTAAAAAGGCAAGTTGAGACTGAAGAGTGGTTTCTGACAGCCAGCTTACCTTGTATAGGTGTTGTCCTGGGGCCATCTTATAGAAGTCTACCCTGTGAAGTTTTTGAAGTTCTGTGTTCAGAATTCATATCTGAAAATCTTGACTGTAGGACTTTGAGATATATTTGCTAATTTATATTCTAGCAGTGTAGCTCTGATTGACGTGTGTGCTGGTTATGTTTATTAGTTTACTAGTCTTGTAAGTGGTGAGCACGTGGACTTATGGATGTTTTCACTGGCATCAATAGTCATAAGTAGTTACCAGCAGAGATCTCCAGACAGGAAGCTGTACTGCAGACTGGCAGAATAGGAAGATCTAGAGTGCAAAGAGATGGCAGTTCCTCCCTGCATTTAAGTAGGCTTTGGGTTTTGTGCTCGTGATTTAACAGATACCTTTTTCTTTATGCAGGGCTGTAATCGAAGTACAAGATGGCAAAAACCAGCCATAGCAACTATGTCCTTCAGCAGCTAAACAAGCAAAGAGAGTGGGGCTTTCTGTGCGACTGCTGCATCGCTATCGATGATATTTATTTTCAAGCACATAAAGCAGTCCTTGCTGCCTGCAGCGCCTATTTTAGGATGTTTTTTATGAACCATCAAAACACTACAGCCCAGCTGAATCTAAGCAACATGAAGATTAGCGCTGAATGCTTTGATCTTATTTTACAGTTCATGTATTTAGGAAAAATTATGACAGCCCCTGCCAATTTTGAGCAATTTAAAGTGGCCATGAACTATTTACAGCTATATAACGTACCTGAGTGTCTAGAAGATATACAGGATACAGACTCATCTAGTTTAAAATGTTCATCTCCTGCTTCTAGCACCCAGAATAGTAAAATGATATTTGGTGTGAGAATGTATGAAGACGCACTTGCTAGGAATGGCAGTGAAGCAAACAGGTGGGGCATGGAGCCGCCAAGTTCAACGGTAAATACATCCCATAACAAAGAGCCTGACGAAGAAGCTTTGCAGCTCAACAGCTTCCCCGAGCAACTGTTTGATGTCTGCAAAAAAAGCACCACGTCCAAATTCTCTCACACAAAAGAGCGCGTGTCACACTCGCGCCGGTTTGGAAGGAGCTTCACCTGCGACAGCTGCGGGTTTAGTTTTAGCTGTGAAAAGCTACTGGATGAGCACGTGTTAACATGCACCAACAGGCATTCCTACCAAAGTGCCAGGTACTACAGTGCTGAGAAAATAGACTTTAGTGAAAAGAACTCTACTTCAAAAATGATCTCCACGCAAACAGAAAAATACAAGGGGGACTCGAGCCATGCTGCAGATGATTCGTCGTCTCCTGTGTCAAACATCACGAGCAGAAAAAGCAGCACGGTTGCCTCTGAGACATCAGGTGAAGAAGGAAGTAGAGCCTCTGAGAGGAAGAGGATTATCATCAAGGTGGAGCCAGAGGACAATCCTACAGATGAGCTGAAGGATTTTAATATTATTAAGGTGGCAGATAAAGACTGCAATGAGTCTTCTGACAATGACGACCTGGATGATGAACAGGAAGAGCCTCTTTACAGATACTACGTTGAGGAAGAGATGAGAGAGAAGAGAAATGCTCGGAAGACTCTAAAGCCTCGTTTATCCATGGATGAGGATGAAAGAAAGTGTTTGAAAAGTCCACGGCACCTTAACAGCAAGGCTCCTTCAGTGCAGGAAGATGTGGAGAATGCTCCCTGTGAACTTTGTGGGCTAACAATCACTGAGGAAGATTTGTCCTCTCATTATTTATCCAAACACATAGAAAATATATGTGCTTGTGGCAAGTGTGGTCAAATACTGGTCAAAGGCAAGCAGCTACAGGATCATGCACAGACCTGTGGAGAACCCCAGGATCTGACCATGAACGGGATCAGAAATTCTGAGGAGAAAATGGACTTGGAAGAAAACCCTGAGGAGCAGTCAGAAATAAGGGACATGATGTTTGCAGAGATGCTAGAGGACTTCAGGGACAGTCACTTCCAAATGAACAGCCTTCAAAAAAACCAGTTATACAAGCATTCTGCCTGTCCTTTCCGATGCCCTAATTGCGGCCAGCGTTTTGATACTGAAAACCTAGTGGTTGAACATATGTCAAACTGCCTGGAGCAAGATCTGTTCAAGAACTCCATGTTGGAAGAGAATGAGAGGGATCACAGACGTAAGCATTTCTGCAACCTTTGCGGGAAAGGATTTTATCAGCGTTGCCACTTGCGGGAACACTATACCGTTCATACCAAGGAAAAACAGTTTGTTTGTCAGACATGTGGGAAGCAGTTCTTAAGAGAGCGCCAGTTGCGGCTCCACAATGATATGCACAAAGGCATGGCCAGGTATGTCTGTTCCATTTGTGATCAAGGAAACTTCCGAAAACATGACCATGTACGGCATATGATATCTCACTTATCAGCTGGAGAGACTATATGCCAGGTCTGCTTTCAGATATTCCCAAATAATGAGCAACTGGAGCAGCACAGGGATGTTCATCTGTATACATGTGGAGTATGTGGAGCAAAATTTAATTTGAGGAAAGATATGAGATCTCACTATAATGCCAAGCATTTGAAAAGAACATAAGCGTAAACATACTGTTAAAGCATTAAGTTGGCAGCAGAGAGAACACCAAAGCAAAGCATAAGTATAGTAAAAAAAATTTGAAAAGGAAAAAAAAAATTTGAAAATAAGTCTCTTTTTTATTATTTTTTTAAGACCCTCCTAACCATAGGTGTCTCTTTAGGCTCATTAAGTATAAAGCTTTGAAAAGCATCATGTGTTTAATTATTACATTTTCACTGTTTCCTAATACCAGTTTCTGTTCTTAATTTTATTGTTTTACTACGTAGATATACAAATCATTATTTTTAAACTGTAGATTAAAAGCACAATGTTACCCCTTCACTGACTGCTATTAAACAGTTCTCGGATCCATGTCCGTAAGATGAGTGCTTTAATATTTCCATGTGTTGTTTCTTCATGTGAAAATTTTAGATCCCAGCTATTAATGTGCAAGAGCATAATTGTTCATAATCCCCAAATTAATTTTCAAAATGAAAAAAAACCCCCAAACCGACAATGCCAAGAAATAATGCTTTGCGCTCTGACTCTGCCGTAGGGGCAGAGCTGGCTGTCTTGGTTCCCTGCTTCTTGGCTTTGTTGGAAGGTGCTTCCCAGGGGTGAGAGCACATAGGCTCAGTTAAACCTCGCAGGCTCGGGCTGGTGTGCACAAGGGGGACGGGAGTTAATGACTGTCGGGATAACCGAGGGGTTCCAGCACTGTGGTTGTTTTCCAGACGGGAAGTCCTAGCAGAACTGTACAACTGATGCTGGCCTTTCTTTCACTGTCTGTACCTCTGTGGGTATATTTAACCTGCTTATCCTAATATACAAGGGAGGAGTGGCCGTGGTGGGTTGCTAGGAATGCAGCATGGCCATGTGCACTGAAGACTGCATTTTCAGCCTAGCTGTGAACCGTGCCTTGCTGCTTGTGTTGGAAGGTTGAAAGCAGGATGGGTGTGAAGTTAGTCCCACTGCTTGGGACCTTAGGGTTTTTTTGCTTCTTGTTTTCATACTTTATGAATGTTCTGTTTTTCAACAAGAATATAACAAGAAAAGACTGCAGAGTTTGCTTAATAAATGTAAAGATATTTTATGCCTTTTAAGATTCCTTTCTGATTGTAGCAGAACCCTAATGTATGCAACTTGTCTCTTAATTTAATTGAATTTAAAAATCCTACTAAGTACCAGCTGACACCAATTCAGTGAGGCACTCTGGCCTTTGAGAGAGCAACTGGCTTTGACTCTTAGGCACCAGCTGTCTAAACGTTTGTTAAGTATGTGATTTATGATGGGGTTGAGGAAAGGATCCTAATACGTAATTGTGGAGAAAACAATTAAAAAATAAAACCTAGTTGTACTTTCTCCCAGCAGATCTCCCTTTATCAAAGAAGGTGGTAATGCTATTTCCCACTGAGCTATGAAGGGAGGAAAGTAATTTAGATTAGCAATTAAGGCAGTTGGATTAGATGATCACTGCAAGTCCTTTCCAACTGAAATATTCTATCACCTCATATGCCAGTGGTGGGGTTGAGAATAGGAGCCAGGAGTTGACAGTCTAGTCCAGGTCTTTCACGTGCTTGTTTCCGTCAGAATTGAGTTTCATTCCTTGTTTCTTGGGGATTATGAGGGGTATCGAGTTTTAATTTTAAACTATTCAGAGGAGTGAATACAATTCAGAATCTCCACTTTAACTGTTAAAATTAGTGTAAGTTGTCTTGCATTTATTCAGTTTGAAATGTGCATTGGGATTTCTCTTGGTTGGCAGATGTGCATTTCTGCAGTGATGGAGGAGGCTCCCCCACCAGCCCTTGGTCCTGAGCCAGCAGCTGCTCCAAGGCACCAACTGCTTTGGGTGCAGTTCAGTGGACTTTTAGTGTTTTGCTTTAACTGCTCAGTCCTTTGTTTTCTTGTATGATGCTGAAGCCAACTGAGTCCTCAATAGCACTCTGGCCAAAAGAGCACAGGCATGCATACGCTCCAGCACTCCAGAGCTGGGGGGTTCATATGCTGCACACAGTGACTCTCTGACATGCAGGTTATCCCTGACAGTATCAGCTGGATTGGGAAAAGCAGTCAAGGGAAGTGGAGGAGAACTGGAGAGCACTGGGGCAGCAGCTGGCAGGAGGGTCTTGTGGCACTGGAGGAGTGGGAGGACCGAGTGGGAGAAGAGATCCTGAGTGGGAGGGAGTGGCAAAGGCAGGCAGGCAGGATTAGAGCCATGCAGTGGGAAGCAAATCCCAAAGGTGGCATGGAGGGGGTGGCTGGAGGAGTGGATAAAATGTCCCGCCTGTGAGACCGGAGTGAGGATGACTCAGCTTGGCTAGGGAGCTGTGGGCCTGAGCCATGAGCTCACAAACGCGGGTTGTGTACCAAGCACGGCCAGCCCTGCTGCCCACAGCGCTGCGGGGGCACAGCGCAGCCCAGATTAAAGACCTTGTTGAAAAGCAGGAGGTGACCTCTGCGATGTAAGGGATCAGTCCTGAATTCAGTGAAGGGCTAAGGGTGATTTATGGAGCCTCCTGCTCAGGATCAGGAGCCCTTGTTTACAGCCTATTGGTCTGAACTTGACCTAAAAATGTTTCTTAAAAAATGTGACTTTCTAGTGTAACTAAACCTGCCAACTACAGAAGTTAAATGGAGAAACTGGGAATGATGGTATTTACATGTACTATCTAACTTTATAAACACTCTGAGTACCTCTGTTTTTCAATTATAAGCTGTGTTGTAGTAGCCTTTCAAAGTAAAGTTTGTTAAACCTTTCCAACTGAACTTGAATTGATGTTTTTTCCTGTTCTAGTGGAACAAAACTCAGTGCCTTGGAGTTCACATATATGAAAGTCCATGCTAAGGCTCACAAAGAACATGAATTGCACTGCAGGGAAGCTTAAGAGTGGATCTATTTACATGTAGGCAGAGAAAATCAGAATGACTGAAGTAGCCTGAGAAGTGATCAAGGGGAATATAAGAGAACATAAGTCAGCCTGGCCTGCAAGTAGATGGCTATTTAAATAGATGAGTATTTAAGGTGACATGTAAACGTGTGCAGGGAAACAGCATGGGACTGTTAGAGAAAAGGCCTGGAGTGACAGGAGGAATTTGGCTGCTGTGAAAGGGGAGAAGGTCTGGGCGCTGAGGCAGCCTGGGGCTGGCCACTCCTGAATGTTCTCCCCAGAATGGGACAACATCTGCAGGAGAGTGAAATGACGGTGTTTCAGTGCTCCTACCATGACAAAAATGATTTAATGTGGAGACACAACAAAAGCAGACATGAAAAAAAAAATCAACATCAGTTATCCTAGAAGTTTTGCTGTTACTTGAAAGATAGTGAACAGGAAGCAAAAATATTTTATTTAAGAGTTCTTTTCCTCTAATTTGTACTTTTCTGTTGCCATAACATTGTTCCTTTGCATCTCCTTAGTGAATGTTAGCATGTAAAAGCACTTAAGGATCTTTAAAACTGGAGGTGTAAGCATTGTGCAAGGCGTAGCCAGAAAGAAAAAGATTTGCTGGATGCCCTAAGTTATATTTTTAAGTGATTTGCTATTCTTATTTTTGGAGGACCTCTCTGTGTTCTGTTGTTTTTCTCATTTTGGCAGTGCTATGGGCTGCAGCCCTGAGAATTTTTAAATGGCCAGCCTACCTCTTAGCTTTCAAGATTTACTGAAAGTTAAAAAGAGGGAATTCACGAAGACCCGGTATGAGCTTTAAAATATTGCAAAAGCTGTTGAGCTTATTTTTCAGTTTCAGAGGAGATGTTTAAAATGTTTTTATATATATATACATATATATACTTGTAAATGCTTCCTGCTGACTTGTTAGTTCAAAGAGTATTTACATTTATGTATAATGATATTTGTAGCCAACAGGTCTGTGGAGAAATCTTGTTTTCAATAAATAGAATATCATGGAATTCTGAGAATTTATGCTTTAATTAGGGGACTTCTCTATTTAATATTTTCAGTTGATGTAAAACATATAATTCAGTGTATTTTTTATTCAAAGCTGAAGACAGAAAATATATTGCCCTGGAGAATATATTAAAAATACATTGTTCTAAAAGTGAATAGTTTGACTACACAATTGTATTTGACTATTCTAGTGCTAAACCATCAAGAGTCTTAGAGCTATTGGTGAGGACACGAATTTGCTCCTGGAGGCTGTGCCACCTTGAGCCCTGGCAGCCCTTTCCTTCTCCCCATTAGTTTCAGCTCTCCTCTCCCGTGTGCCACCCTCTCCCTTGTCAAAAAGCACGTATCTATGTAGCTTCACAATGAACTGAATCAAACAACAGCCTTTTTTCTATTCCCTGTGGGGCTGTTTTTTGGCTGCATCAGTTCCCCGCTGTGCTTCTCTCTCCATCTCTGTGTCAGATCTTGTGCAAGCACAATAGAAGGGGTGGCACGAGGGGAGGAACGAGTGGCTCGGAGGGGGCTCGTTCGCTTAAACGAGCTGTACCAGAACTCAGAGTATGTCCCAAATTTAACTTGGTCTCTGTCTCCCCCAAGCATCCTCGGGGAAGCTGAACTCTTACATTCATCTCCTATTTCCTGATAAGGAAAAAGGCAGCCCAACCTCTTACAAATGAGACACATCTCTGCTATCTGCCCTCTTCGTGAGAACTGGAAACCTTCCTGCATTCAGCTCATCCCACAAATATGCTCTGGAGCTTTCTTAGTGCTTCTTGAAGCAGACTGGGTAGTGCTCCGCGCCACTGGGTTTGTGTGGTTGGCCTGGCCTGAGGCCAGGAATGAGCTGGGCCCCTTGTCTGGCCAAACACCAGGAATGGCTCCCACCTTCCTCTGGCCTTCCTGCCCTCCAGCTGTGGGTCCAGATGCAGCTGTGGAGCTCCTCTGTTGCCCTGTGCCCCTCACTGCTTTTCACAGTAAGAGGAGACAGTCATCTCATTTTTGGTCTAATGCAGAAAGCTTGAGGTAATTCCATGTGTAAGTTAAGCTGATGCTGGCAGTATCTGTTACTATCCCTGTGTGCTTCTGAGCACTTTTAAGTGCTTCTCAATCTCAGAGGGTTAAAAATCAAATCTTCTGACTTCCCTAATTCTCAGCTGGTTTGATGCTTGTCACAGACTTAAAGACCTACAAGATGAAGCATGACTAATTTGACTTCATAAAGTCTGCTGAAGGCTAGAAATTAGGAACATATTTTTGAAAGCTGACTTTTCTGTAGTTCTCAGCTATAAACCAGTTTTCTGTATTTTCTTCCAGCTTCCAAAAAACTCCTAAAATATTGCCGTGCAGTGTATTCTTGAGATGTGTGAGTAGGCTGAGATTTTGTAGGGGAAAGATGCCAAAAATCAGGACACATTTTATAAATTAAGTGTCTTTTGCTACTTTTACAGTCACTTCCACAATTCTGGATTTAATTGTGATTTTATTTTTTTAATGCAGAAAGACAAATCTTAATTTGTAACAGGGCAGCAGAGCTCATGACTCAGGAATCACTTCATGATGACTATAAATATTCAGCCCTGAAACAAACAGCCCATGTTCCTTTTCATGTACTTGAATGACCAGTGCCAACTTCATAGGAGAAATGCTATCAGATCTTTATTTGGGTTATTTTTGCCCTCAAATATCTTGTAGAGTGGGGATTTTTTTATTAATTTAAGACATAAGAAAACAATGTTGTGCATCATGCTTTTAGAGAAATGTTTTCAGTAATTCAGTAATTAAACCCTGTGTAAGAGTGGTTGGAAATATGCTTTTAAAGTTTCGTATTAATGTATTAAAGGGAACATAACAGAATTGTGAAATGAGAAATCCTCATATGGTCCAAGGCTAGGCTTTTACTGTCTCTTTTGTGTAGCCAGCGTGGCACACCTCACCCCAGCAACGTTGAGGTTCAGACGTGGTCACGATCTTTGATTCTCTTGCAAGAAAATGAAAAGGTTTAATCCTTTCCTGTGCCTTCTGGCATACTAAACATCATAGCAAATCTTCCTGCAGCTACAACCACAAAAACAATGCTGCATCTAGAATTTCCGGTGAGAGAGAAAAAAAGAAAAAGTTCAAGAACTTCCCTCTCTGACAAAGTCCTGCTGCATTTATTGTTTTCACTCAAACTCAAGTGTGATTTGCATCACTGAGATTTTGGGGTGTACTTTTTTTTGTTTGCAAATAAGATGTGATTTCAGATAAATATGTCTTGTAGTTCTGTAGACATCCCAAGACTCCTGACAGGGAATGAGAGCATCCCTTACAGGCCTCTAAATCCTGGAAGCTGTGTAGATTGTAGGAAATCCACTGGAAATCAGGACTGTTGTAAATCCTTGGTTTCTCAACTTGTCTGTCAGGCAAAGTGCCACCAGTGTCAGCAGGTGCCAAGGTCTCTGCAGCAGCCGTGTTGCCAACACAAAAGATGCAAAAATCAGTCTTTCCCCCTCTCTTTTCCCCCATCTCCCCTGATGGAAAGGTTGCTGTTTTAAAAACACATCCTTTTGGCTCTTTTATTTGGCTTCTGTTTTTTGAAATGGGAAAACTTGCTTTCTTCCTGTTTTAAAGCAATGACTAGGGCTAAGAAGTTGCCTTTTTTAATAGTTCTCACATGTTCAGTTGAACCTACACACCTCAGTAATACCTGTTCTCTCCTTTTTAGGTAACCATCCCACTACATTGCGGATGGTCACCAGAGGGACTTCTGCTTCTGACTCCCCAGAAAATGAATGGGAGAAATAACATATTGTCCTTCTCTCCATGGCAAAAGCCCCAAAGACCATGAAAGTTTGTGGAAATGCAGATAAGCTGGCTAAAAATAGAGTTTGCTGAATACCATAAATTGCTTTTGGTTTTGGCAGCAGATACACCAGACTTCTGGTATCGGTTACGCTCCTCTTACACAAGTTGTTGTTAGGGCTTTTATTTAGGATGCTAAAGATGGTGCCCTGGTTTCTTCCCTGCCTGTGGGTTTCCTACTGGTACCTACTGGTACAGAGTCCCAGCTTCCAAACTACTGAGGTTCTGGTTTCTAGCCATTGGTTATTGAACTACTTACGCAAATCAGAAACATTTTAAGACAAAATCTAAAGTATCCCTCCTCTGGGAAAAGGATAGATACAGTAATACTGGAGAAAGAGGAAATACAGGGTAGGATCCCTTGGAACTGATGAAGAAATTGTCTTAGTATGTCCCACAGCCCAGGAGAGAGCTCAGATGTCTGAGCTACATTGTTATCAGGTGGATTAAATAGAAGTTGTGTACACTTACATATGCTGTAAAATATGACACTTAATAGTCTGCGTGCCTGGAAGTCTGAGGGTTAGCCCCACCTAGTCTGCTTTCAGATGGATTGTGTTTCACTTAGATTTTACTGGGCATTGCTGACACGGTCAGTTCTGCCAGAAAAGACAGAGGTCCTGATGAACAGTAACTTAAAAACTGGAAAATAACTCAGTCAAGACACAAGAGATTTTACAGTAATTGTTACAGTTCTTTCAGCTTTAGTTTGCTGTGCAAAGAGTTAAATAGTTCAAAGGCAGTTTCCTTTGGAGAATGTTTATTTGATCAAGTTCAGTGTGGCTTAGACCCCAAATAGAAATACCAACTTCAAACAGAGCACTACTATGAGAGAAGGAATAGTCTGTGGCCTTCCAGACCTCACAAGCTATGTTGGTTTGTTACAGAGTCAAAACAAAGATGTCCCTTACAACAGATATACATTAACTCAATGTATTTCACACACCACATCTTTTATCTCCCATCTGCTTCCCTCCCTGGTCCTTTGGGCTGTGACAAAGTCACTGAGATCCTGGATGAACTACAGACTCCTCAGTGAAAAGCATATATGGTGTGATTGGACCATCCAAGCTACTTAGATTGTTAGAGAACATTAAGGGAGCTACTGCTCCTGTTTACTAAGTCTGAAGTACTACATCCTTTGGATTTTGGAACAGTGTTTATCTTTGCTTCTTGGTTCCCTTTACATTGCAGGAAGCAGGGTGAGGAAGAACACAGTGGGTGCTTCTCTTGGAGCCTGGAAGATCTTGCTGGCTGAGGGGTGTTGTTGTTTTGTTTCTTCAGGTCCTTAGCTGGCTGAATCTTCAGACTTCTAATAAATGCACTAAGCCTTAAAAAAGCATTATTAATGCATGATGAGATACACCAAGTTCAGCCACTGAACATAAGAGTGGAACCCATGCAGATGCTGTTAGCACAGGAACCTGGTATCGGGCCAAATCTGAAGAGTTATCTTTGATCTGCCTCCAGATCCTCCTTTTATTTGTAAACATCCAGCTAATCACAGACTTCCTCTGACTTTGATGAAGTGGAAGGAGCCGCATCCTCTGTAACCTCTGGGAAGGGCTGGAATTCTGCAGATGCTCAGGACGCAGGGATGGGGGTTCCGGCGCCATCTCGTGGCTCGCTGGGAACGCGCCTGTCGCTATTCCCAGGGCTGGAATGCTTCAGTTTGCTGGGAGGAGAGTGCAGCCGATCCTCCCGCAGCTGTGCATCCCAAACAACTTCTGTGCTTCGGGCAGCTGGGCGATTTTAGAGTCTGCGAGGAGGGCACAACGTTTTATCTCTAATCTCCCTTCCTGTGGGCTACAGGCTCTCGGCAGTGCCAGCAGCTCTGTGTGTGCTACACCCCACCCCACCACAGTTGGCACTGATTAGCAGTGTTTCTGCTGTCTCATCGGAAAAATGTGATTTAATATTCACAGGCAGCCCACCTTCCCGCACTCAGAGGTGGTCCCACACAGCACAGCCGATGTATTTGAGGGTGGTGGTGGAATGGAGCTCAGTCGTGTGTGTGAGTTGTGTATGATCTGCAAATTACAGAGATCTTGGACTGCAAAGCGCAGGCTGGCATGGTAATGAACAGCAATGTTAAACACTGATGTTGCCTGGGGAAAACCAGTGCTCACATGCATACTGTNAAAAAAAAAAAAAAAGGTACTTCCTGACCTCTGAGCTAGTCATGTAAGAGTTACTTTGCAATAACAGCACCAGTCCAGTGAATTCCCCTCCAAGATTTTGCAAATGTGTTAGGCAGACACATGGCCTTGCTGCCAGAACCAGCAGTACTTTGAAGGTAGCAGTTTGCCCAAGACCTGCTTCCCCTGTTCATACTGCTCTCATGGCACAAAACAAAAGCCTTTTGTCCCAGCTGGCCTTTTTGCCCACCATAAGTATGTGACATGGCATAGAGGGCAGATAAAATACCAGACAAGCCTGGGCCTGGCACATGCAGTGATTGAGGGCCTGGCCACGGTGCACACCGAGGTGTGGAGCACCACTCGAGGCTTTCCTCTCAAAGGTGTGCCAGGAAATTCAGCCCTGAGCTGGCCTTGAAGATGCTCTGGCAGGTAAGTAATGCAAAGAGCTGCTGAACCTGGCTCCATGTGCAGCTTCTGCAGTGTAGACACAACCACTTGGGCCGGGGCTGCCACAGTCACATAGAAACACCAAATGTAAATTATCCAGAAGTGGCACAATCATATACTTTGTACAATGTGATTTACATATCCAAAGAAATAAGTCAGTGTACAAAAAAAAACCCCTAACACCCTGAGGATTGTCCTCAAAAGTTACATCCATGCATTTCCAATTTCTTGATTGTTTGTGTGGGACACAAAGCTGCTCATATTTGTCATGAATTAGTTTGGTCAAAAGAGACTTACAGAAATTGTAAATATTTATATAATTTATCTGCATTTAACCTAAAATAAGAATTTGGGGGGGGTGTGTGGGTGTGTGAGTGTGTGTCAAGTAAATACATAAGTTACCTCTGAGTTAGGCAAGATAAAAAAACCCACAACCAAAAATATAGTCAAATATGAAGCAGTAAAGAAGTATTCCAGAGTGGGGTGTTCCAAGCTATGAGCAGCTGAGGGGAAATAATACTTGTGCAATTTTTTGAGCATCCACTAAGCCAAGCCATAAACCACTGCTGGAAAGTAACACATACAGTATGAAAAATAACTTCTGGGAGGTTTGGGAAGTGAAGTTTTTCTTCAGCAAATCTTTAGCTGTTTTTAAAACAGAAGGTAAAGGGAAAAGAAGCAAAAGTTTCTGAAACAGGATGACAACATTTCTTAAGGTTGTGTTCTGGTGGGCTAGGGGTTGAAGGAAATTTATAGCTTTTAAAAAGAGTTCTTGACTGTGGTGGGTGCTCTGAATATAACTGAAGGATGGGTATTTAGAGCGAAACCACACATGGTGAGGTGGGAGGGACCACATCATGCTAGCAAATACAGTACTGCAGTGCGGGCTTCTGACTTTTAATATTTTTCTTGCATTTCTTTTCTGCATGGCAGTAGTGAAATAGGGACTTCTAAGCTTCTGAACAACTGAGAGAACCAGATTTGGAGAAGACATGAGGAAGAACTGGTCGGCAAAAGATTTCATAAAAACTCAGAACCTCGTGTGCCAGATCTGACTTGGCACCACCTTTGATTTTTTGACATACTGCAGCAGTCGCAAAAGGCACCAAAGCAGTCAAATTAGAACATGCAGTAAAAGTTGTTTTGGACTCTTCTATGTATTATAAATCTTACTTCCTTGTGACTATTACTTACGCCTGTAAAAACAAATTTGAAGTCTTTCATGGAGCAGACAGTCAAAAGAGGCAGATGCCAGGTGTTAAGGGCTGCACTGAAACGAATTTGCAGAATTTTTATTTACAAACTGGAGTGCTCCTTTTCTGAAATGAGGCTTCTTAGAGTTGCTGTCAAAAACTGTTTAGATTTTTTAGTTCAAACATTACAAATGTATACTCATGTACAATGCTAAACTACCAAGTGTTAAAAAAGAAAAAAAAAAGAGGTGAAAAAAAAAAATCTTAAAAACTGAGGACAGAGGGTCCCTGAGGAAGGACAGGATGGTGAGAGAGATCCAGCTGACTTGATTTCCTCTGCTGCCATGATCATCATTTGCAAGCTGAAGAGGACCTTCCATGGAGCACAGTGCTTGTATGTGGAGAGTAAAGAAATGGTGCTCTGGTCTTATAAAAAGAATGGTGAAAATTTTTTACCAACAAGGAGATGAGTAAATGTTAAATAATCTTCACAGGGCACAGGGTGCACCTTGTTCTGGAGCTAAGCCTTGCAAAAGCTGGCCTGAAGAAGAGAATCAGGCGTTCGTGTTCAGATTTGAACATTTTAGGAATACTAATGTTTCCAGCCAAATTAATGGGGGGGGAAAAAACCCTAACCACAAAGAACAATAAGGCAGTAATTGTTCCAAATTAGGGCAAGCATGAATTATAAAAATATTAATTTCTTTTGTTTCCCTCAGACAACAGTGGATCAATTTAAGACATGTAAGCAGACTAAACATGCTGATTATATTCTGCTGTAGTTACGCATCTTACTAATTCTACTCATGATTATAAAAGGATGTTTCATTGTTCACTATAACTGTTATCTCAAGAAGAGTCTGTCTATAATTTTATTTATAATTGGCATCATTTTCATTACTGTTGTTACAAAGTGTGTACAATATTGTCTGTATTGCAGCTTGTATAGGGCATGTGTCTGTGCTTGCTTTACTCTTTTTGAGTTTATAAAGTTGCTATACAAATGCAAGAAAAGATGTTCACATATCTTTGAATGTGGTTGCTTAATCTAATTACGTAGCCCCCAGTGTTTCAGCATATAGATGTTGAAGGAATCAGCTCTATTAACACGTAACAGCTTAAACATTAATGTAGGTATTTTAAAAGCCTTCAGTGCAGCACTGGAATGCTGACACTTCAGTCCCAGGAGCAAAGGGGAGGACGGTGAATATCTGGGCAAAGCCAGATACCACTGGGGATTCTGCAGGGAGAAGGCACAATATGGCTGGGATATCTAATAGCAAATGGGATGTCCTTTCTATAGAAAACATGAAGGACCTTCAGAGTAGACCACCGCAAAGCAGAGGAGAGAAGGGAATCCATTTATAGCATCGCCTTCAACAGTATACAAAGTGTAGGACATCTAGAACAGGCTGTGACTGTTCTGTAACTTAGCAATTACTTCTAGTCTATGTAGAGTATCAGTAAAGACATTCCAGGTTAGTTATCATAATCTTTAAAGCTTACTCTGTGCTTTGCGACAGTATCTTTAATAAAAAACTCTTACAAATCTGCTTATTATTCTCATTTAATTCCATCTTATACCTGAGTTAATAACAGTCCTGGCAACAGGGTAAAGTTTCAGTTACCACCTGCTTCATCAGCTCCTGTGTTTTTCCCATTCACCTGCTAATAACAAGAGGGAAAACAGAGATGAATAAATATCAAATAATCATAGAAATGAGAAAACAAGAGAAATTCATAGCATGCTACAGTTCAATTATTATAAAAATTGTTCACACTAAGCATATCAGTAGATCTGAGAGATTAATCACATACTGATCTCTGAATGTGAAGTATTGGTCTTTGCCTGTGTTTACAGTACACCATTTATCTTGTTTAAGACTTAGCATAATTTTCCAGCTTTACAGTTACTGCTGGTAATTACAGTATATTGTTTAGCCCCATCACAGCAGTTCTAGATAAAATTCTCCATTTTCATTTATTCACCCCCTGAACCATATAGAGTATCTTTTTAATATCTTCAAACAAGACCAAGAAGCGTTCAGGTACATTAACAGATAAGATTAGAATTCAGAATAATCCTGGCAAGGTGCAGAAGGAATCTGAAAACATATTATTTAACAGGAACAAGGGCAAGCTGGAATCATTAGCTGTGCAAGTAAAGGAACAGCTGCTTAATTTCATAGAATCCTAGAATGGTTTGGGTTGGAAGGGACCTTAAAAATCATCTACTTCCACCCCTGTGTCATGGGCAGGGACACCTTCCACCAGACCAGGTTGCTCAAAGCTCCATCCAACCCGGCCTTGAACACTCCCAGGGCTGGGGCAGCCTCAGCTTCTCCGGGCAACCTGTGCCAGGGCCTCACCACCCTCACAGTAAAGGATTTCTTCTTAATATCTAAACTAAATCTACCCTTTCAATTTCCATTGAAAAGAATTAATGCATTATTTTGGATCATATTCTGAAAATTAATCTGCAACATCATGATGTTGCAAATAAAGGTAAAAACTGAAATGTAGAAATGAGTATCGTCTGCTCCTTCAGAACCACTAAGGCAAGAGCTGGTAACATCTCCAGTTCTGAGCATAGCACTTGAAATCTAAGATACAAGGTGCATGCAGAGAATCCAGGAGAAAGCAGTGAATGTCTGGAAACCGAGAAGACTTTGCTCTTGAGCACAGGTTGAGTGATTTTAAGTCATTTTACAGAAGAGATGCTGGAGGGAAAACACAATGATTTTCATATATAAAATCTGGTTGCAAAGAAAAATGGCACAACTGTTTCTCATATCCACAGTCAATATGAATAAAAATAATTGCCTTAAATTGCAAGAAAGGAGATCTTGGTTAAACACAAAATGGGACTAAATGACCAGTTGACATCCTTTTCTGATCTGATTCTGTGATTACTGGAAAATGTTCTGCTTTAAAGTCACTTGCTTAGGACTGTCTGTAGAGCTGGTACTGGCTGCAAGAAAAGGAGGCTGGAGTTAAAGGAATAAAGAACTGACTGCCTAAAATGCACAGCACACCAGTTTATCTAGCTAGCACTAGTGATACTAACTTCAGCTTTTAATCATGCCTCAGCAAACTGTCAGAAGTCTATGTAAATAAATGTGCTTAAAAACCACTTAATTATAAAATAATTATTCCTTGAAGCATCAAGCATTATTTTAATCAGTGTTGACAGCTTCCATGATTTTATTGAGTCTAATCAATCTGAGGCAGCCTGGTTTCAGTTGTGAGATGGTGTAATGAGCTATTTTATTTATTTAAAAAAAAATTAGATCTGCAAATTACATGGAAAATCCTAAATGTGTAAGCTGAACATATGGTAAAGATAAAAAAACCAGAAGGTGAATAAAGCCACGTATGTTTTTTAAACTCATAATTTTAAACTAAGTTTATAATTTTAGGAGATCTGACTCATGATTTTTGAACTCCTGGTTTGGCAGTATGAAATTACAGTGCCCTATATTCTTCTGTTCTGAATATTTCCACAGTACTGATCATGCATTTGTGTAATTTGCCAAAAACATGTTATATGGATTTGCAGAACTTTATTTGTTACTCACAAAAACAAAGGAGCACTTATTTAAGTAAAATGATGTCTTGTGGCTGCCCTTTAAATTAACAAGGAGCAGCTGTGCACAAAACCTGGAGGTATATAAATACAAAGTAAGTTACGTAGTTCCCCCCACATACACTATGCAACACCTTGTCAGAAGAATCTTGTCATTTTATACACTGGTAGTTCTTGTCTGAATTCCAACTACCAGACATACATTCACAAATATAAATGAGATGAAGAATTTCAGAGATGAAAAGGTATTGTGACAAAGTATTACTTGATCTTAGAATAGCAGTTGCTTTTCTGAAGTGATTGCTGTATTATAAAATAATCCATTCTCATTGATACAATCTGATCTATGCAATTTTTGGGATAGTTTTACAAGGGAAATGGGTATTAGGGAAATGGATATGAGGGAAATGGATACCAGAATTTAAGGTCTAAGGTCTTCTGACTGCCAAAGCTGAAAAAATCATTCATTGCATTTCAACTTTATCTTAATGATCCAAGTGGCTGATGTCTGATTGAACTGTAACTTGGGTTCAGTCCCATTTTTATACTACATTGCCTTATGAAACACGTGGGGAAAAATCTTCCTTTTATCAAGATAAAGATAAGGGTTGAGTTCTCAGTTCTGTTCCAGATACTGAGCTCTTGCTTCACCGAAGAAATCTAAATACCATCTTCATTTCTGGCTGGGTGGTGTAATGGAGAATAGCCTACAGCATATTACATAACGCTGCCAAACAGGAGACGTGGACGCATAATTGATCCTAAACACAAATAAATGGATCAGAAAGAGGCCTGCCACTTCCAGAGGTGCCGAACTGCTGCTCTGGAAGTTGCTTTGAAAATACGGCTTACAGATTCAGGATGGGGGAATAACAGCGAATGTTTCGTTAAAGGGAGAATCAGACTTGCGCTGAAGTCGTCCCCATAAAGCTCACTCTTTAATTTCAGAACCAGTTGGTTTGGCTCACCTGCACCATGACTGCTTATGAAGCAACATAAAAGGGAATCATGTGGCTCTTCCCATATGAGAGGATGACTGCATGGATGAGTTGGTTCACAAACTGCTGACAAAAAACAGGCTGGTAATAGCTCTGCTGAGAAGAGAGAATAAGTCTAATGAGGTTTTAGAGGTTGCTCCCTCTCGTTAGACTGGACTTTCTCTAAGGACATCAGTAGGAGGTGATGGCAAGAACATCACGTGAACTTCTGACTGATTAGGAATGAAAGCTTAAAAAGCAGCTGGGACCTAGACACATCACTGTACAGAATAAAACAGCACCTGCATGCCTAGCTGGAAAAGAAATACTTCTGCAACAGCCTAAATGAAATATTTGGTAGCCTCAGTCCACAGACGTTTGGATTTTTCCTAAGGATGTCTCTTTACACCAGTAGCATTAAAATGGTGTGCTCAAGCATTCCTCCAAGATCTTTTCCCTAGATTTACTACAGCAAAACTATTCAAATGATGAAATAAACAGGACTGAGGGAGTACTCTCAGGGTGAGCAGTAATCCAGTCAATGCAAACACCTCTTTAGCAGGTTACCAGTGTATCCGGGTATCAGCACAACCATATCAGGGCCACACTAGTTACTGAGCCAAGGAAACCCAAACAAGTTTTGTCTGGAGCTGTTGTACATATTTTGTGCCTGGGCTGATAAAACATATAGTTAAAAGCTTTGGGCCAAATAAATGAAATGTCACTTATAAATTGCATAAACCTTGTTCAATTACATCTATAGTTAAATGAGACATCGGATTAATTTTGCTGCAAAGACTGTTTATTGTGCCAATCAATATTGTGTTATTTCCTACTCCAATTGTTCTCTCCATCTATTGTTTCTATACATATGTTTTTGAGGCAGGAGTCTTCTTTTTACTCTGGAATAACAGGGTCTGAGTTCGTACTGCAGCTATTAAAACTGGGTTCTTGTGCATTATTAGTGTTCCTAAGGGACAGTCCTCACAAGGATACAAATAATAAACAACATCAACTTTCCAGCTGAAACAGAATTTATTATCCACCTCTCTTTGTATTGCTCTGGCATTTCTCCCTGTTCCACATAATACAATCAACTGAATGAAGTGGCAGTGAAATACAGGAAGAGATGGTTCAGTGATGAATCAGTCACTGGTCTAACTACAAGAGAAACTGACACCCTTCCCATCAAAGAAATATGCACACAGGATATACAGAGCAGCTCCTGCAGGCAGGGACAGCTGGTGCTTCCCATTTTCCATTGACTTCTTTTGGATTTCTCCAAGGTCAAAACCCGTGTGAAAAAAAAGACCAGGATCTGTGGAAGAATAATAGTTATTTAAGCACGTACAATATGTATGGTCAGCAATCCAGGCTCTTCCATCACAAAACTACACACATACTGCACAGAAGAGGTTGAGTCCTCATGTCTTGTAAAAAAGGCTTTGAAAAATACACTAATGGAAACAAGGATGTTTTTGAACAGGAGTTACAGTGCCTGTAATAATTGTGTGAACACAAATCACTCTGGGAAAAGCTGTAACACATTTTCTATGAGGCCAGCTACAACTGCTGAAGGCTGGGGACAAAACTAATGAAAGAAGATTTAAGTATACAGCGACTTTAATCCTTCTCTCACATAACTCCTGAAGTCTGTGGGCAGCAAACTTTTAGCAACTCTTTTAAAGGAGCTGAAAAGGAGCTACTCACTAAGCCTCCCTGTACAAAAAAAAAAAAGGATGGTGTTTTGTCCTCCTTACTAGAACTGGAATATTTTGAGGTGCTTGTCTCAGAGTAAGGAGGCATGCTTTGGAGGAACCACAGCAGATTTTAATGTTTAATATATTTTCATCAAAGCACTTTCCTAGCTCCGAGTTAATAGCTCCATAGCTTTTGCTAAACGTAGGCGTGACGACATCTCACATTAGCACAACAGACAAGAATTTGGAGGCGCTTCAAGAATGGTCACCACGCAGGAACACGCAGCAACAGGGCCCCCAAAGCCCTGCTGGTGCCGTTCCCCGAGTTCTGGTGCCGGGGCAGGAGGGGACAGCCCGGTGCCATTCCCCGAGTTGTGATGCGGGGACAGGAGGGGAGAACACGGTGCCACTCCCTGAGTTTTTGGTACCGGGACAGACACGGGGCGGGGGTGTTGTCAGCCCGCCAAGTTCGGGCGAAATAAGGCTAAACACAGGCTCGGCGCGACTTTCCCTCAGGCACTTTCCCTCAGCGGGAGGGCGCGGAGGTGTGTGAGGGGAGGCGATCCGCCATGACAGTTCGGGGGTCGCCGCGGCGGGGGCGGGGTGGCGGCCGTTCCTCCCTGACAGTCGCGGGGGGAGGTTGAAGGGACGTGTGTGTCCGTGTCAGGGAGGGAAGGCGAATATTCTCATGCCCTGCGACCAAATAAGGGTAAATTCCCCAGCGCCGGATTGAACGCTCAGGAATTACAAACACCGCGCGGCAAGAGCGGCCGCGGACCCGCGGCCCCCACCCCCCGCGGGTCCGAGAGGGGGGAGCGCGGGGGCGTCTCGTAGCGACTGCACAGCCCCGCCCCGCCGGGCCACCCCCGCCTGCTATTGGACAGCGCTGATGTCAATCCCCGGCATGACGTTATGTCACTGGAACCTGCTAGCTGAGGCTCGCGGCGGGGGCGGGGCGAGCGGACAGAACTGGCGCGGATTGGCTGAGCGCGATGGCGCACGAGAAAAACCCGGAAGGATCGCGGCCCCCGGGAGGGGCGGGCTGGCAGGTGGGCGCTCGCGGTTCTGATTGGCCGGAGCTCTGGGGGCGGGCACTCCCCGGCGGCTCGCGGGGGCGATTGGCCAGGTGACTGTTCCAGGGGCTTTCGGATTGGCCGTCAGGGTTCTGGCAGCTTCCAGAAGCGGCGGCGGCGGGTATAAAACGGGCGGCGGCGGCGCGCACCGGGCATATCGCGCCGCGGCGGCAGCGGGAGCGGGCGGGGTGGACACGGGCGAACAGCAGCACAGACAGCCGACACCATGTCTGCCAAAGGGCCGGCGATCGGCATCGACCTGGGCACCACATACTCCTGCGTCGGTGTTTTCCAGCATGGCAAGGTGGAGATCATCGCCAACGACCAGGGCAACCGCACCACACCCAGCTATGTGGCGTTCACCGATACGGAGCGCCTCATCGGGGATGCTGCCAAGAACCAGGTAGCTATGAACCCCACCAACACCATCTTTGACGCCAAGCGCCTCATCGGCCGCAAGTACGACGACCCCACCGTGCAGTCGGACATGAAGCACTGGCCTTTCCGTGTGGTGAATGAGGGTGGCAAGCCCAAGGTGCAGGTGGAGTACAAGGGGGAGATGAAGACCTTCTTCCCCGAGGAGATCAGCTCCATGGTGCTCACCAAGATGAAGGAGATTGCTGAGGCCTATCTGGGGTGCAAGGTGCAGAATGCTGTCATCACGGTCCCGGCGTACTTCAATGACTCCCAGCGCCAGGCCACCAAGGATGCTGGCACCATCACTGGCCTCAATGTGATGCGTATCATCAATGAGCCCACTGCAGCTGCTATCGCCTATGGCCTGGACAAGAAAGGAACCCGGGCCGGAGAGAAGAATGTGCTCATCTTTGACCTGGGAGGGGGCACTTTTGATGTGTCCATCCTTACCATCGAGGATGGGATCTTTGAGGTAAAGTCCACGGCTGGTGATACCCATTTGGGTGGGGAGGACTTTGACAACCGCATGGTGAACCACTTTGTGGAAGAATTCAAGCGCAAGCACAAGCGCGACATCGCTGGCAACAAGCGAGCGGTGAGGCGGCTCCGCACGGCTTGTGAGAGGGCAAAGCGCACCCTCAGCTCCTCCACCCAGGCCAGCATTGAGATTGACTCTCTCTTTGAGGGCATTGACTTCTACACCTCCATTACTCGTGCCCGTTTTGAGGAGCTCAATGCTGACCTCTTCCGTGGCACCCTGGAGCCAGTGGAGAAGGCTCTGCGTGATGCCAAGCTCGACAAGGGCCAGATCCAGGAGATCGTGCTGGTGGGTGGCTCAACTCGGATCCCCAAGATTCAGAAGCTGCTACAGGATTTCTTCAATGGCAAAGAGCTCAACAAGAGCATCAACCCCGATGAGGCTGTGGCTTATGGTGCTGCCGTACAAGCAGCTATCCTCATGGGAGACAAGTCTGAAAATGTGCAGGATCTGTTGCTGTTGGATGTCACCCCTCTGTCCCTGGGCATTGAGACGGCTGGAGGAGTGATGACTGCTCTCATCAAGCGCAACACCACCATCCCCACCAAACAAACGCAGACCTTCACCACCTACTCAGACAATCAGAGCAGCGTCCTGGTCCAGGTATACGAGGGTGAGAGGGCTATGACAAGGGATAACAACTTACTGGGCAAGTTTGACCTAACAGGCATCCCCCCAGCACCCCGGGGAGTCCCCCAGATCGAGGTCACTTTTGACATCGATGCCAACGGTATCCTTAATGTCAGTGCCGTGGACAAGAGCACGGGTAAGGAGAACAAGATCACCATCACCAACGACAAGGGTCGCCTCAGCAAGGATGACATTGACCGTATGGTGCAAGAAGCAGAGAAGTACAAAGCAGAGGACGAAGCTAACCGGGATCGGGTGGCAGCCAAGAACTCCCTCGAGTCCTACACTTACAACATGAAGCAGACAGTGGAGGACGATAAACTGAAGGGAAAGATCAGTGACCAGGACAAGCAGAGAGTGCTCGACAAGTGCAAGGAGGTGGTCTCTTGGCTCGATCGCAACCAGATGGCTGAGAAGGAAGAGTACGAGCACAAGCAGAAAGAGCTGGAGAAACTCTGCAACCCGATCGTCACAAAATTGTACCGGGGAGATGGAGGGGCCGGGGCAGGTGGCTCTGGCGGCCCCACCATCGAAGAAGTAGATTAAAGAGGACTGAAGTATAGACTGGTTTATGGACAGTCACTCCATTCTTTGCTTTGTTTTTTTTCTAACGTTTAAGGAAAACGTCCTTGCCGATAACAGAGTTTATTCTGTTGGGTGTGTGTAAAGGCAGATCTGTCAGCTTGGTTTTGATAAGAGGGAAGGCACGTCCTGCTTTATAAGGTTAGTAATAGACAAATTTTGTTAATTCAGATACAGCTGTTTGTACTCTGGATGTTTGTCTCTGTTTCTTCTAAAGTAACCACTTGACTGTTGCAGTTGACAAGTTTCAAGTTATGCATGAAAACCTTTGCAGAAGATGAAAAAAATTGCCAAATTTGGCTTCTGGAAATTTTGGTAATAAATAAAATGTATTAAAAGCATAAATCTATCCTCTTTCTCCTCTCTTTGAAGGGGCAGTAGTGAGGTGGGGGGGTGAGGAAGACCTTTCTGGTGGTGTCTGTGGCTCTGGGTGGTGACAGCAGTGGAGCAGGGGGGTGCTGGGCTCTGGAGGGGTGGCTGATGCCCCTGGAGTGGCAGTGGGAGAGAGCACGGGGGTTTCCTGAGGGGACCCCAGCTTGGGATGGGTGCTGGGGAGGGGGTGTCCTCGTGCTGCAGCCCCCCAGCCCCGTGGCAGGGGCAGTGGGAGTGTGGCTCCCGGGATTTTCACAGCAGGGAAAAGATCCCCGCAGTTGTGTGCCGGTGCTGTTTTTGGGCAGGACCAGCTCTTACTCACAAGCCGTGTCTGGGGCTGCAGTTCCCAGCTTCGGAATGCATGGTGTGCGTGTGGCTGGGAGAGAACAGCGGGGAAATGAGGACAACAGAAATAGTCCTGCTTGGCAGGTGGTGGGCTTGATAAAATAGAGACCGGTTTGTGGGCAGCTGTACAAAGTGCTGAGTTATTCTTGGGTTGCTCGTGTGCATGCTGAGCTTTCAGTACTTCACTGAGTGTGTTTTTCTACTCTTAAGACAATCAAAAGTCGAGATCTGGCAAGGACACCCCCAGAGCTGGGAGTGCTGAGTAAGGAGCTGGTATGCTGAACTTAATAGAATAGGCAAAATCTGTAGTAGTTAAACTTGTCTGGCTTTGCTGCAGAGCTCTTCATTTGTATAAGAAAGCAAAAAACCTGGCAGGCAGCGTTGGGAGTCCGAGGCGCTGCGAGTTAATGAGCTCTCCTGCAGCAGCCGGATGGCACGCACATTTCGGACTGGCTTGTCCTTTAAGGGAAAAAACTGCAGAGCAGTGGGCAGCTGAAGGGAATCGGCTGCCGTGTTTTGGTTTGTTGCTTGTTTGGATGTCAGGAGTGTTGGTGTCCCGGGAACCGTGGTGGGTGCTGCTCTGCCAGCTCTCGCCGCGGCAAACAACTTTTAGGACTCTGATTCCTTAAGCTTGTAGGTGATGTATTTTTGAAAAAAAAAATTCTATAAAAAGCTTTTTGTGTCAAGAAGGGAGACAACAATAAGGTTGTTCGGTATTTAATAATCAGCAGAGATGTATCACTCTGGTTTACTACATGGATTTCTCTTAGATAGCTTTCCAGGGCACTCACTGACTGTGAATTTCTCTTCACTGGCTACAGAAAGGGGTTACAGTCATCACAGGGGGGAATGTGAGGCTTGTAAAAAGCTTGTTTGATAGCTGTTGTTGCAAATGACTCAAAACCGCTTTGGTTTATCGAGCGGTTGGCAGGTAAATGTCAGTGCCATCACAGTGAAATTGGAGAAGTCGATTGCAGCAACTTCAGCACCTGCTGAGGGCTTCAGTGAGATCTCCAAACACTGCAGTCAGGCTCTTGGTGCATAGCAGGTACATAGCACTTTCCTGGCTGTTTCCAGGTACACTGCCTCCTGATTTCCGGGCTGTAACATATAGAGGACCCCTGGGAATGAGAAGATACTGTGACTTTTAACTTTATTTTTCCCCTAGGAACTAATAGGTAAATATGTTTATGAATGGCACTAGATTATGTGTAAGTGAAAAGTTGTTGCTGCAAACTGTAATGCTCTGTCAGATAAACTCTTTCAAACCAAAATTCCACTACTATGAGATGACAATAAGGAATAGGTAGCACCCATTTTCACTGTAAATGCAGGTTGAACTATTTTTTCTATTAACCAACTGGTGATTGCCCTTGCCACATAGTTTCCTTTACTTTTCAGCCCTTGGTTTGCATTCCTCAGCGTCGCTTCCTAGTTATTAAACACAATTTTTTGTTATTTAAGTCTATTGCAGAGCTAATGTAGCTAAATGCACACAGCAGACAGTTTGTCACACACCTGTGCTGTTGACTGTCCCTCCCCTCACCTCGGCCACTGCTGCTCTGTGCCTGTTCCAGCAGTGAGGTAGTCAGGGAAAAGAGACCAGAGATGTGGAGTCCCCATCTAGATGGTGAAACTGGCTGAGAACAGCAACAGGTTAACACTGGGAGAGTTGTATTTTTTTTCCCTACAAAAGAGATGTTTTTTGGTGTGACACACCTAAGGCTGTATGTGGTGTGTGTAAAAGATTGGAAACTTGTGCCGACTTACGTGCTTGGGAAAAGATTTGTAGTCTCGAGGCACAAAGTAGCCTTTAAAATATGTGAACAAGCCCCCAGAACGCAAGAGGCAGAAGAAGAGCTCAGAGCTAGATTCCTTGCATTCATTCACTTAGTTTATAAAACAAAGAATAACTTCAAACTGGTTTGCAGTATGTTGTACTAACTGTAGAGTGAACTGTGATCCTGTTAGTGGAAACTTCCCACTGATTCCAGTGGGTTTCTATCTTCCCCCTCCCCTTCCCAGTTTCTTAAAGAAATAAAGTCAGTTTCCCAAATGCTGCTCCTCATTTGCGAATAGGTGCATTTGGTGTGTGCCTGTCGTTCTGGAGAGCAGTTGCACATTTCAAATTAATTTGGCAAAGCCAGGAAAGTAATCTTGTCTAAAATCTGCAGTTTCATTGCTTTTGTGCTCAGCGCCTCTCATCCTGTGCGCTGTCCTGACTCACAGGAAAGCCAGCTGCTCCTGTCAAAACCCTGGGCCTGGGTTTCTGAACTTTGCCATGCTGCAACAAGGCCGTGCAAGAAAGACAAAGCCCATAGGGGAGAACGTAAAGTGCTTGTAACTTCCTAGCACTTGTGCAACTCCTGTATTAACTTTTGATGGCTCCATGTATTTTCTGATTGAGTTTGGATGGTATTATTTCAAATAGAGGAACACCCGTGTCATTAATACTGGAGAATTTAATCACCCAGATTAAATCCCTAAAGCAAAGCCATGCCTCCAGCGCGCGGTGCAGGTCGCCCAGCAATTCCCCACCGTCGCTTGGCAGGGGAGAGGGAAGAGACAAAAAAATAAAAGCCGAAAGCATTACTAAAATACCGTGCCGGTGTGAGAGCCCTCGGAGGGAGCTGAGGACACGAGAGGTGTCTGAGGGCAGCCCACTGGGGAGCTGAGACGTGCTCGGACAGGCTGTGTCCACCCAGCCGGCCGGGTGAGTCAGCCCGGCCCCGCCGCCTCCGGAGCGTCTGTTTGAAGTTGTGCACACAGGACTCGCAGACAGGCTGCAGCCCTGCTCATCCCTTGTGATACCATCTTAAAGGCAGGAATGAATACATCCCGGCAGCCTGCCTTTTATCTCTCGGGAGGCACTGCGTGGAGCCCTGCAGGCTGGATAGCATTTCTTTTGGGAGCTGCCCGTCATTTAGGTTCTCCTTGAAGGCTGGGGCTCTGTGGGGTGCAGCCAAGGTAGGAGATGAAGGATCTCGGGACTGCACCATAAACTTTGTTTTCCCCATTGTGAGCCACTCCTGCAGATACATATGAGGAACAGGAAGAAAGGGAAAAAATGTTCAGGGAATTAACATTTCCAGTCTTGGCACTCATATTGAATGCAAGGCATCACATTAAAAAACATGGGCTTACACCCAGCATGCATACTTACAGTTCCTTTTTTTCAGTCTTGTCAGTGCATTGCAAGGTAATAGCATTTCAAACTACTTGTCTCAAAGGTGTTCCTCGTTTCTCCTCCTTCACCCTGTGCCTGGCATGAGTTTCCCTTACTGTGTCCCTTTAGAAAGCACGCGGTGGTCTAATCTCTGCTCTGTCAGGTACACTGCACCTTGGCACACGGAAACCCTGGGATGTTAAACCAGCAAAGCATGTGGATGCTCTTACAGCAGCAGGATTACGTTCTGCAGTTGTTCATCAGAGGAAAGTTATCACCCCTCCCTACCCCACAGCGAAACAAGTTATGCTAGTAAAGCTTCTTTAGCACACCTATGTGGGTCAGGTATCACATCTCCCTGCCGCTCTCTTCCACATATTTATGCAGGCAGAAGCCTATAGCACAGACCTGCCTCTAGAGCAGATTTTGCTTGCAGCAGCTTGGTGATTATAGAGTTGAGCAGGCCAGCATTTCCAGATGCAACAACATATTTCACTTCCACATATGAAACAGCAGTATTAAAACCCCTGATCCACCCTTGCATGACCCATTTGCCTTTACTCTCTCCTGCATCGAGGGTGGAGACAGAGACAAGCTGGTTCCCCTTGTCATTCCAATAACAGCACCAGCCAGGAATTTCAGAGAGGGGAGAAATTTCCCTCTAAGAGTCAACACTTTTTTTGTAGTCTTAAAGAAAATCAAGAGTACAGGAAATTTTTGCTGAAGATATTCTCTCCCACCATTCAGGAACTGTGTTTTTTATGTTGGCCTCTGCAAAAGCTGACAGATTTTTGTTGCATCCTGGCCCAAGCAGTGTGAGGTTGTTCTTGCCCAGGCTTAGGTAGCAGTTGGCAGCACCTGTACCTTACCTGCTGGAGCAGTTAAAAATGTCACTGCTCCAAATCATTTGCAGGTCAGCAGTTAAAAATCTATTTTGAATAGGATTAAGGAGACAAAAACACTTCCAGAAGTGGCAGTGCTATGTACTTCAGGCAGGTTCCTATAGACACCTCATTGGATATAGGAGGTCTTGGTTGCCTTTCTATATTCACTGCCAAGCATCATGAAATGCTTTCTGTCAATCCCTGTAAGAGCTGCTGCCCAGTTGCACTGACAGTCTGGCAATCACACATCATGGATGAAAGCAGCATTTCTTTTTGCCAGGCTGTATCTAAAAATGTAAACATATTTCTTTCAAAATCATGTTTATTTCTCAATTGGAAGACTCCGTATTTCCCTGCTGAAGACCTCACTCATTTGCATTTGTGCTTGCAAATGTTCCTACACAGCCTGGTTAAAGAAATCTGATGGTAGCTAGTCCTTAGTCCTACCCTCAGCACTACAGGCGGGAGATAACTAATTTAAAAATTCTAATAATGTAGAAAGTCTCTGTAATACACTAAAAACTAAAAGTCAAGTTCCCTGCCGTAATTTCCTTCAAATTTCCTTCAAAGCTCACAGAACTGAATAGAGAAGATCTTGTCTATAGCACTTCTATATTAAGTTTTCACCTTTTTTTCCCTATTTCTATAGCAGGGAGATGGTTATTATATCCTGAGAAGAACTAGATACTGGGCTATGAAATTTTTTTGTAAGGTTCCTAGATTTCTGAGCACCTCAGAATACAGAATCAAAATCAAAATTTTGAAAATACTTCTTGAGCATGAGGTACATTTTAATACTTCTTCCTTTCTGTCGGAGGCACTTTAATAACAAAAGGTTGATTGTTGGGGGCACAAGGCTGTGTGAAAATGGCTGACAACTGCTCATCTGATAAAACCATGCAGGGGGAGTAATGGCACGAGGAGTTCAGTAAAAGAATGTTCAGCTGTTTTTTCTGGCTTTCCAAAATCAGACTGCCTGTAAGTAGTGCCAGGCAGTCGCTGCCTCCTGAGTTCCCTTAGAGCTTCGGTGTGGACTCAGGAGCTGATTCTTCCTTTGCCTATCAACACCTTCAGCCAGTCTGGAGCTGTGGATGTGGCTATGAGGCCACAGGGCTCTGGTTCTGGGGCACGGCTGGTGCTGGACATGAGGTGGACATGGTATTTCTCCAGAAGTTACAGTGCAGCTACCAAACTGCCCTTCGCTTTGGATTATCCAAGGAATGCACTGTTCAAATTGCTGAAAACAGGGAATTAGGAGCTTCCATGTTGCACAAAACTGAAGTGAAAACCTGCACCAATGTTCACGGTATTTCGCCCAAGGACAGTATTTATTCCATTCACACAGCATGATCCTGTTTTTAATGGGCAGGCAGAGCACTTGGCAGGTAAATGGCAGAGTCATGGGCAGTATTAGCTACTGTGAAGTTGAAATCTGTGCTTGTGTGTCCAATACAAACAGCAGTGCACACGTGGAGTCTAATATTCCCAGAGAAACCAGGGCTGACATTTAACTCCCCCTGGGAAAAGAGGAGGAAATTAATACGGTGAGTATGGCAGACAGAGGCTTGACACAGCAAGAAGCAACAAGAGGCAGAGAAGAGGTGGATGACTGGATGGTGAGTCAGTGATATTTTTGTTGAGTTTATGCATTTGTTTATTTTCTGGGTGTGATATCCAAATTAAACACTAGATATACCTAAAGAATGGGTACATATACATATTGTTGAGTGTTCCCAGCTACTGGGACACCCATGGACACACAAACACCACAAGAAACAACACTAAAAGAAGCCTATTAAGGGTTCAAGGTCAGTTGTTCAGGATTATGACAACTGGAGCAAGTCTATTTCTTGCTTTCTTTGTGCTTGTGCCTCATAACCCAGTTTTTAATTATGCACTAACAGGTTTTTAAATTTTTTTTCTTCTGCAGGGCACCTGCTTCAGTCAGTGCACACAATGGGCAGTGTACGCTCTAAGAAGGTTGTAGTTCCTGGTTCAACATACACCTTATTTACTGTCTGAGGTTCAGCCCCAGCTCTGAAGAAGAATTATTGCTTAGGATGCTGCCTGTGGAACTCGTCACCATCACGTCTTGAGTGCTTCACATTATCTATTTAGTTTTTACCCCTCATATGTGTATAATTCCCAGAGAGAGAAAGGCTTCAGAAAGAAGGTGATAAATCAGCAAAAGCCAAATGCTGTGTGTCTGTTATGGCATCTTCCACTGGAAATGCCAAGCAGCTGTTTTTTTCAGAGAGCTTATTGTTATGCATTTCTTGGACTGTTCAAAGCCGATTTCCATTACAGAGGAACATTTGTCTCCCCTGCCTCCTGCACTTCAAACACTAACACAGGTAGCCCTGGGTATCTGCAACACATCCCTTACTTTTGCCAATTCTTTTAGCACGACTTTTACTGGAGTCAAGGTGGGCCAGTGGTCTCCTGAGGCTGATGACAGCCCCACTCTCTAAAAATGAGCCAATGAGCCGTCAGTTCCATACATTCCCCTTTCCCCTGAGCCTGTTTCTACAGTGCTGCCTGGCTTCCACGGATGAGATCTGAGGTTGTTCCCAAACCTGCTTCTCTCATCCTCTTAAATATGTAACTTGGCTGCCAAGTCATAGATATGTACTTGGCAGGCGGCAATAGCAACTGGAAACACAACATACACAATGCAATTGTATAAAAAAATGGAAAGAGATGGCTGCAGAGAGCAGAGCTAGAGCAGAATTTTCAGGCTGTTTTGAGATCCTAGCTTACCTATCCATGGACTGATTGTGTTTGCATGGATACACCTCAAGAGTACCCACAAGAGAAAAGTTGCAGTGTTTGGAAGGCTTTGGAAATAAGGGAAGTTAGGGACAGGTTGCTTTATGGAAATTTTCTTTCCCCACATCGTGTTGTCCATTTGTTCTTCCACGTGGTCATGAACACCTGTGTTACTTTCAGGAGTGTTTTCCCTAGTTAGAAACTATTGCAAAAATCATTGATGCCATTTTTTAAGAGGTGGGAGCACAGGAAATGTTCCTTCTGTCTTACTGACCTGACCTGTCTAAAAGTCTTAGATCAGGTATTTTCATCCTTTCAAAGTATACAGTAGTGCAGCAACATTTCTTAGGTTGTAGTTCACCTGGTCTGTTGCAAGGTGTGGTCCTTCCCTTGTCCCCTTATATTTCTCTGCATCTCCACTGCCTCTTTTCTGACTCCACCATGAACTGATGTAAAATGCTAACCCAACAGAAAGCTTCTCATTTATTTTTGCTGGATGACTACTTTTGACAGTTTGGGGAGCTGCCTTGCTGTGGGGTCAAAGATAAAGAATCAACACAAAGATAAATTATGGGAAAATTTTGATGGGATCAAGAATGCTTCTTCCATTAACAACCAGCTCTTAGGCTGGTTTAGCTGTAATGTGAAACCTCACCCTTGATGGAGACTTGACTTCTATTGGGAAAAAGTGCTTTTGTCAGCATAACTTGTACCAGTTTTGGGTGCAATCTAAGCAATACCAGTTATACGTAACACTGACCCGCTGTGAATGATGTGCGAGAGATTCTCTGCTTGAAAAACCAAATACTTTACAATATCCCAAAGATTCTAAATCTCAAAATCATGCCCTAATGTGACCTGCCTTAGTATATGGGAATTATTTCCAGGTGCAGCTTCCAAACCTTGAGCTGACTGCTCGCGTAAGGACCTAGGTCATGCCACATACTTGTGACTTGGTAGATATACTTTGAAATCTTGTAAAGACCAAAGCTAAAGTGTCTTTAACATTCAGAGCACTGTTGCTGCCCATAACAGAAGAACCAGGACCAGCTACCCTCACTGCTGCCAGTCCTGGGAAAACCAGGAAAATCTCTGCAGCTCCTGACTGTCGATGCCACAATAACAATAAATGAGTGGCTGTGGAGATGTTATCACACGGAAAAAAAATATTTCCCAGTTTGGACTATAATGTTACCCGGGGAAGCTGCTTAGCAGAGCTGGGAAGGAGCAGAGCACATTGGCCATGAGTCCCAGAGCAGGCTGCAGTGGAGGGTACGTGCTGGGATGCGCAGTTCCTAGGGGACAGCAGATGGTGACCAGGATACCACCATAAGCAGTGTCACCTTATCCTCTTCACTCCCCTTCTGTGAGCCTCCCCATCTTTCCCAGCTCCATCCTGTTGCTGCTGTTCACGTTTGCCTCAGTAGCAGATGCCAGGGGCCACAGGAGCCCCCACGGGTGGGCAGGCACCTGTCCTGCTGCCCCAGCACAGTGGTTAGGGACAGTCATTCAGCCATTTGCATTAGTGAGAAGCAGCTGAGATGTATTTTGAAGACACAGGGGTGGAATTTTCTCCTTCCTGTGGTGTGCTGGTAGGTCTTGCTATGCTGGATTACCACCTTTCCTATTTTTCTTTCATGGCTCATAATCCCTTGTGTTTAGCATAAAGGTACAGCATTTGCGTGGGCCTTTTCATCCAAGAGTGGTAAAACACTATTAGAAAGCTGGAACTGAAGACTAGAACAGGCAAGCTGAAATAACCACTTTTTGTCAAAGGATTAGAGCCATGATTTCCTCATATTCATCTCTGCGGTCTAACCACCGCATGGGCTGTGGGCTGCTGACTTGAAATTATTCTGTTGTCCCATATCCAGCCTCTACTACCAAATTAGATTGAGTAAGAATTTGTGAGAGCCTTGTGGCTGCCTGGCTGAAGAGTACCTGGCAAAAAGTCACAGGAAAGCTTAAAGTTTCACTTCGTTTAAATTTGCAGGCAGAGGGATTTCAGCAATAAGAGTCATTTTGCTTTAAAGGTGACCTGAAAATAATAGTTAAGGGTTTGCAAGTCTTTCTTGTTAATTAAGAAAGGAGTGACAGACCTCATTTATTTCCAGGGGATATTTTTGTTTGGAATTTTTAAAAATGTATAGATGCTGCAAAATGCTGTTACTGGTAGTTTTGTCCAGTGTCCTCTGAACAGTCTATCTGGTGTTTATTTAAAGTTCTCAGAATATCAGGAACATGCATGATATATTCCATCTTTAAGCAAAGGTTTCCGTTCTCCTGATACTTAGATTCTACAGTTACATAAATATTATTTAAAAAAAAAAAAGCAATGTGTTGTTTCATGCCTGGTTCCATTTGATTTCTTAGCCTTTACTGATTCACTGGCAATCAAAGAACTGATTTCTCTAGCAAACTTCCCATTAGTTATTCATAACCTGAAAGACAAAAAAGGACAAATACACATTTTTCTTTCTTACACTGGCAACTTTTGGGAACTTCTGTTGAAATAACTCACACACAAACAACATCTTGGGGAAAAGCAGGCTGAAGAATGATGGAAAGTGCCCAATATGCACAGAATTTGCATTATAAATTCTTTGTTGGGCCGAGAACTTGAGCATAGATTTATGACATGCATTCTATACACTGTTTTCTTGCAGGTAATAAAACCGACTTGAGGTGTGAGGTACTGGAAAGCTGATACTAACACCCTTGAATATGCAAGGTAAAATAATGATGTTTGTTTTCAAATTATGCAGCTTTAGGCCTTGATAAATACAGCAGTTCCAAGTAAAATCAGTCTAGTTTTCTTTTTACCCAAGCATCAAATGCAGGACAAATTCTTATATCATGTTAATGGAGTAAAGGAGGAATACACATTTACTCCATACTGCTCTCAAGCTGAACTACAGAGGGACAGCTAAAATTGTGTGTCGTGTGTCAGAAATGTGCCCCACACCCTGGGGCAGCAGTGCTGGATTCGAGGGCCAAATGCCACCCCAGGTGTCCACAGGTGGAGGTGCACAGAGTGATGTTCCCTGGGGTGGTGTATGACCCTGGGCAATGGTGGGCACTGGAGGACTGCAGACCTTTAGGGAAACCCCAGCTCTGCAAGGGACAAAGTGCACTTAACTCTGTTTCGAATTTCTGTGGCAGGAGTGGATTAGGACATTTTGAGGTCTTTTAAACCACTGGGGGAAAAAACCCCAAACAACAAAAACCCACCCAAACTATCCACCCCTGCTCTTTTCTCAGGGGCAGGGAGCTAGTGGAGCGTGGCAGCGGTGGGTCACTCACACCCTGCCTGCTGCTGCCTCCTGCCCTGCTGGGCATTTTCCAAGCTTTTGTCTGGCTGGAGCCAGGCTGCTCACCTCTCTCCTGGTCACACAGCTACAGCAGACACCTTTCATGGTCTGTGTCTCAGCAGCTTCAGCCAACTTCTCCACTGGGCTTGGCAATGCTGCTGGCTCTGCCCGACAGCTCTCCAGGGAGAGATGCAGGCTCTGTGGTGACCTCTGCCTGATCTTCACTCAGTGATCCTAAAGAAGAGCTCTGGAGTGGAGAAGTTTCCATCTGAAATCTTCCTAAAGCCACTTGAGACACTGCTGGAAGGGTTTACGTGTCACAGGGCATATGGGGCAGGAGGCAGAGCAAGAGGACCCCCGCAAGCCCCTTTGTTCTTTGCTTCTGTATTCTTGAAGGCAACATCTCACACTGGCCTCACCACAACCCAAATATTTTCTTAGTGTCAGCTAGAGGCCAAAATAGATATATCTTCATGGTCTGGGATGTTGACCTCTTTGTACTGCTGCTAGTAATTTAAAATCATACTGCTGCATGCTCATACTCTGTATTTCAGCTCCAATCCAGCAGCTGATGAAAACCTCAAGGAAGGAAAAAATGCTCTCTTTCAGGAAATGCGTTTTAAGACATTAAAGAGGTATTTCAATTCGACTAGCCTAGCTCAAAAAGAAACAAGATCATTTGGGTGGGAATATTTTCACCCATTGTCTGAGGATCATGTCTGAACAAAGCGCATGGAGCAGGAAGCCAGCTGTCATTTCAACAGGGTGGATGAGTGGTCTGAACACAAAAACAGAGCCAGACATGCCTGGTGTTGAATGCTAGCTCAGGCACTAGCTTGGTCTGACTTTGGTAAAGTCATTCAGCATCTTTGTTGCTGTTTCCAGATCACTCACAATGAGGTAATAATTCTCATCTACTCCAAAGAGTATTGTGAGCTAATTAATTCATCTGTGTAAGGCACTTCAAAGATTTATTATTATTATTATTATTATTAATTTTATAAATTCACAACATGGTATAGCTGACTTTCATTCATTACTTAAAACCTCTTTGATCTAAATAATACAGTTGCAATTTATTATATTACCAACTAAAAGAGCAACTTCAGATGCAATCTTAGAGGTGAAACGTCCTGTTTCTCTCAACATCCCCAGCCTGGTTTTTAGCCCTAACAGTTGAAAGTTAGTTCAGGATACCTGCCAAGCACATTTCACTACCTGTCCCTTTGAAACTGAGTGCAATGAAGAGAGCATGTACCAGGCAGACAATATTCTCAGACTGGAATTAGCACTGTGTCCTTGAATGTTATATATTGGTCAACCACCAGCATCTTCCAAGAGGGTTGCAGTGCCAGGCTGGCTGACAAAGGAGGAAAATTGCATAGGCCGTCTAAGTGGGTACAACATGAATACGTGACGTTGGATGATGTAAAATGTGAGTAATTGCTGGTATTTCACATCAGCAAGGCATTGCCTCTACAAGTTAGAAAGCTCTTTCTGCTGACACGAGCAATTTTTTGAGGAAATACTGTTTTTCTCCTCTCTGTGCTTTCAGATGCTGCTCTGCTTTTGAAAGAAGCGAATGACTCACATCACATTACCTTTTGTAGCTGGTATGAGGTATGTCATGTAGAGTTCGTTTTGAGAATTGTGTGTGTGTAGCTGGGTGTGCAGGGACCTCTCTTCTGATTAAGAAGCAGAATAGGAAATATTAGAGGTCTAAAATCTCTCAGCTGTGCGGTTCAGTGGGAAACAATACCGGGTTCATGTTCTGAACACATGCAAACAAATAATTCTATCACCTGTTTGAAAGCTTTCTATTCCGTTACCTAAAGGAAGGTGAAGTGCACAAAATATGTTTCTTGGAAATAGCTCTGGTAATACCCAGTTCAATCCACTCTTCTTTATTGGACTGTCAGTAATTCTCTAAAAACCTTCAAGGTCTTAGTGTGGGGTGGAGTGCTTGCTACAAATAGGTCTCAGCCATTCTGCTGATATTTGGTATAACACAGCCCTTGAGCAGAGACTTTGTTCTTTCTCATAATGGTCTGGTGGTGTCTCTATCTATAAATCTGGAAACCTCACAGTGACTGTTCCACCTTCTACTTGGGAATGAGAAACTAGATGAGTTCCTCATGGCCCTGCTCTTCTACCTACCTTTTCACCTGGGAAAAACTGCCCTGGAATTACCTGGAACAGGAATGCAGATCCTTGATTTTGTGAGTACATTAGGGGTGTAAGTACACAGACCGTGCCTCAGCAAATCTGGAATCATATATCCGTCTTTCAGGTCAGAATCAGTGGGATTCTGCTTATGAGCAGGAACTACTTGCTGTATTGGGATACATGGGACACTACAAAGATGCCTTGGTGCCACCGTTTATGTCCCCCATCTCCCCATCCTCCGTGACCCCCAGGACATAGGCTGCTCTGGCTGTAGAGAGGCAGATTTTCTGGCAGGGTTTGAACCCTGCTTTGCCCCAGCCCTTCCCTGAGTGGTGAGTTCTGTTGTCCGTGTGCCACGGCATCACCACAGTCTTCCGTTCAAGACGGTGGCTGGGTCCAGTCCTGCTGCGATGGGGCCACCAAATAATTTGCATCCGCAAGACAATGCTGCAATTTGAGTAAATAATTTCTGCTACCACTGATGTTAAATCTCTGTGAGTTCCCTGGACCAAATGACCATCTCTTAATGCCCTTTCCCAGGACTAACATTAGCATCCAGCCATTTCTGCCTGCAAAACAGAGCAGCAAATAGTCACAACTGAGTCTGCTGGGTGTTAATTTGTGCTGTGGGTGACATTGCTTTAAGACTTCATTTCTAAATACTTTGCAAAGCAGGTTCTGATGACTCTTAGGTGCAAGAAACATGTTACAGCATGAGGAATAAGTGCTAGGAAAGCAGTTCCCAAGTCAGGGTGTGTGACCACATTTGCTGCCTTGCAGAGTGGAAGTGGGGATGCCAGCAGAACAGATCAGGAGCTGCTGTGTTAGGAGGTTATGTGGAGTTACAAACCATGATTGTAACAGACTTCTGCGATTTTCTGGAGTCTATAATAGTTTCTGGAATTGATTCATCATTTTCTTAAAACATCTAATGATTACTTGCTTCACAGTTCATGAAGCCTTGATATAAAGACGGGTAGATTTATCTGGATTGAAGAATAGTGTTGGAGGATTGGTGTCCCTAAGGAATTGATTTGTTCTACATCCGTAGATTTACAGGTGTTTATTTCATTGCTCAAAGAACAATTTATAAATAACGAAAACCATCAGCATAGATCAGTACACAAAGGTCATAGACTCAGCTGAGGTGCTCTGGGCTGCAGTTCACAAAATGATTCCCTCACTTTTAGCTGGAAAAGGACAAGGAGGCCACGCCATGGGTCGTGACACCTCACTCTGTCTTTGACTGGTGTGGCAAATGCAGCAACAGACTGAAACAAAGGGGAGTTCGGACCTGTTGCAATATAGGGTTGTGTTTCCTGGATCAAGGGTCCTCTGGTTAGAAAGGGATCAGCTATAAGCTACTGGACAAACCCTGCCAGAGGAGACTTTTCACTGCATTGTGCCATGCAGTGCTCCCAAAGTGAGTCCTGCCTATTGGTAGGAAACAAATACTGACTGTCCTTTTCTGCAACAGGGCTTTATTTAGATTCATTACCATCCCTGAAGGGAAGTGCTTGCTTGTCAGGATTATCTGAATGGAGTGTTAAGAGAAGATTAAAGAATAGGCACTTACCATGCAGATGCAGGAATTCAGGGTATTGATCTACTGAAGCATAAATACAGGTAAGGAAAATAAAATTACAAAAGGCAATTTTAGGTCCTATTTAATGTTGAAGTTCAACCTTAATGGTTTTAGTGACTTAGCTGAATTGGAGAAGCAGGGGGATGTTAGCCACGCTGTGAAGAGCTTTCTGGTATTACACCTTCTCTCCCTATTCAAGACCTCCCATTTCTTGTTATCCACACAGTCTAATTACAAACTTATATGTGCTATATTTCAAATCGAATGTATCAAGGACTGTCTTTCCCCTCCTGTGGAGTAAAATTCTGGAATGGTCTTCCACTAGGAAGTAGTGGGGGCAGGCACGAAAACAACCGTGTTTCTGAAGGTGGAGTCCTGAGAGCTTGTGAAAGGGATTTCGTAACTACAGAATAGAATCAGAATGCCATAAAATTACACTTGTGATAAGAATCCTTGGGTTTGTGATATGCTGATGTATTTGGGCAAATGTGAAAGAAGATTGCTTAGTCGTTTGTTTTCCTGTATCTATCCCACATAAATCCCATGCTCAGGGCTGTTGCTAGTGGCCTGCTCAGGAAGAAAACTCCTCCCCCTTCCTCCGAGATATAATTTAGTTTCAGAGGCTCTTTTGCTTCCTTGTGTAGTTCTGGCAATGTGCCACAAGGAGAGACAGACTGGAGGCAAGACATGCCAGTACCACTTCAAGTTTCTTGTTAGTGATGCCTGTAATTTGCTCCCAGTTAAACCGACAGACAGATTACTTGGAGACAGGGCTTGGTGACCCACCTAGTCCTTTATCAGCCTCATGCTCCCCTGTGACAGGCACATCCAACGCTGTGCAGTCCTCCAGCAGCTCTTCTTGCAGGCCCAGTGTGACAGCCTAACAACACAGAAAACAAAGCTGGTTATTCCTGCTCCTTGTTGGTGTGTTTGGGGGTTCCTGCCATTTGGCCTGCCTATTAGAGAGGATTAACTCATCTGTTGGGTCTAATTTTGCCCATAACGAGCCAGACCTGATGGTCTGAATAGCTCCTCAGCTGTCTTGAACCTAAACCACTGATATTTGTGGAAGTATCAGTGTCCACTGTCCCTCAAGGGAACACCTAAGACCATCTAGGCTTCAGAATTCATCGCTTCTGTGCATTAAACTGTTTTTGGAAAATAAAGTATTGGAAGGGCTTCCTGTTAGAGAAAGTCGGGATGAATCTGGACATCTTTCACTTCTTGTGACTTTGTCTTTTGTTGATGCCCTGCTGATTCTTTGTAAATCCAAGCCTGAGGCTTTCATGATTCTTTTCTAGATTCAGGAAGATCTTGTAAACTAACTTCAAAAACAACCAACCAGTTTTCCAAAGCAGTGACCATGAGGCATTTCCCCACTGGAGACAGCTTGGGAGGATTCATGTCTGAAATATGTGACTCTAAGAACAAAAACTCACCAGCAGTGGATGAGACATGAATGGAACAAGGGCTATTATTTCTGTCCTGCATTTTCTTTCTCCTTTAGTTTCTGGTTCTGCTTCCAACCCTTTCATGTCTTTTGGGGGAAATCTGCTGAATTTTATTAGCAATTACGCTTGAGAAGCCCGGAGTAATTGTTCTAATTTATTAAGGAAGGGTTGGGTAGGAAGCTTTAGAGCTGGAGCCCATCAAGGAAGGGCAGATAAAACCAACTCTCCGGCGTGTGAGAAGAGGCTGGTAGCTTTTTAGGCCAGCAGCACTCCCAGGAACCGGCAGACACTTGGGTGGATTACAGGGGAAGCAGAGGAAATAGAAAGCTCTTTGGTTTGGAATTTCCTTAGTGTTTGATCTGAATTGGTTTAAAATACAGGCTTGCGGTGTCAGCCGATCCTGTTTAGAGGCGGTCCCAAAAGCGCTTCGTGGGCCTTTTTGAAGAGCAGTAAGTGGTGACTCTGGGAGAGCCAGACCCACAGCTCCAGGCTGCTGGTGACAAAGCCAGCCCTTGGGGATGCCTACCCCCAGGGCTTCTAGGCTGGCTTCAGGAAGGGCTCATAAGCTATGCAGGATCAAAGACAGCAGCCTGACGGGCTGCGGGCATGCAGCTTATACATTGTGTGGGGCAAGAAAGACTGTCTGGGCCCAAGCCCCAGCCCCTGTGGTCCCACAAGCACTGCCCAGCTGCTCTGGAAGCACCTGTACCCAGCTGTGCTCCAGAGGGATCCCTTCATGGTGGTGTCAGCAGCATGTTGGTTTAGGTGCCTAAAATCCACACTTGCTTCTCAGGAACAGTGACTCTTTCTGCATCCCTACTGTCCAGAGCCCCTTCCCTGAAAACACTGTTGCCTTTTTGTTTTAAAAACTACTATGATGTCTTAGAGAAGATGTGTTGGTGAAGTTAGGGGTGTCCAGGGTCTACCTTGCCAAGGTGTACTGTATCCTCATCCTCGCACAAGGCATGGCACAGCAGCACCACACGCCCAGTGCAAAGAAAGCCAGTCCCTTCTGGGGACTCTGGCTATGTCAGGGGCCTCAGTAACCCAGGGTCAAGGTCTCTGTTGCATGACACAAGTGAATGTCCAGGACAATAAATGTCCTGTGAGCCAAGGAGTCACAAAGACCTGTGGGACCACAAGAGAGAGGTGTCCTGATCTTCCTGCTGCTCTATCTCATCTCATAACCAATTCCAGAAGTGTTTCTGGTGAGCTGCTGGCAGCTGATTTGGCCGCAATGAATTGCAACAGAGCTCTGGATACCAGACTGGAATGCTCTAGCCCTGGTATGCAGAAGTGTTGCTGAATACCTGGAGCAGAAAACTTTAATGGGCTCAAAGTGAAAGTCAGTAGGGCAAAAATTAGTGGAGCCCTGAATCTTACCCCTGCCACTTCCACTTAACTCAGTCTTGAAAGCAAATCATTGGGTGCTTGCTGGTTGCCATTTATGCCTGCATAAATTTTCTCTTATGCCAAATCTGAGATAGTATAAAGACAAGTCTAGCAAGGGAGGGAGACCATGTACCTCAAGGGCAGCAGGTGCAGGGATTAGAGGTAAGAAGAGGCTGTGTTTGGGCATTAGAAGTGTAGGATCCCCCCTCTGAGTGGGGAAGGTGGTGCATGGCTATTTCAGAGTGGTGGAGACCAACCAGGCTTCAGCAGCGATGGTCCCAGCCATGGGCTGAAATGGGAGACAAACTGGTAGTGAGATTTAAAAAAGAACCTGAAGAAGGCAGGAGAGGATGAGAGGGTGTTTGAAAAGGGAGAGAAGCTAAGGGAATGATGAGGACAAGAAAAAGGGGATTTTTAACAGGTGATGAGGATGGTGTGGTTTAACCCTGGCCAGCAACTAAGCACCACAAAAAAGTGGTTAGTGGAAGGAAAATGTAATGACAGAGAGATGGTGCACTGTACTAGTGTTAGGGACTCTTTCCTCAGCCATGCATGTCCTCACACAGTGTTTCCTTTCCCTGGCAATACAGAGGAGCAGTGCCCACACAGCACTCCAGTCTCTTGGGATCCTCTCAGAGCAGTTTCATGAAAACTTTCAGTCAGTTGGTGTGAAACTGCTGCCAGTCCCCCAGAGGAGTCACAAACATGCACCTGCCTTCCTGCAACACAGCTCCAGGCAGCTGGCTGGGGTGGGGGAACCCAGGTTTCTATGTAATCAAGAGGAGAAGGTAACCCATGAAACGATGGAGTCAAAGGGGAGCTGAAATCACTGTCCCAACACGGCTTCCATTTTAGTGTGTCCCATACCACAAGGTGCTGGACACAGAATTAAGAATGTGTTTCCTCAGCATCCTGACACATCAGCTCTTCACCAGGCACTGTGGGAGCAGCCTTCTCTGCCAAATTCTTGCTCCCAAATCCTGATGAGCAGAGTCAATCTTCTCTCTGGTTGGACAGGGAGGGTCATGACAGCATTTCTTTACTTATTGGGTGGCCCTAATGTCTGTGCTTAGGAGAATCAGTCAGAGGAACTTATTGCAATAACTTGGATTCAAGAGCTGGATGCTAGAGCAGCCAGTTAGCTCTGCTGCCTCCTCAGCCACTCATACTGCCTGGTGAACGGGAATGATCGAGACAAGCAAGAGCTCTAGTGGTGAAAAACCACCAGCATGAGAGTGAAACTGTGTTCTTGAATATTTCCATCACAGCAGGGGTTGGAGGCTGGGTTGGGTCGGGATGTTGGTGTCCAGGCTGTGGAAACACAAAGGCTGGAAAAGAGCTGTGTTTTTAAAGCCTTCATGATGTAAGGCAGGTGCTGTGTGAAGAGAGGGCTCACTGAGTTACTGTGGTTTAGGTGGCTGACTACAGAGCTGACTACAGCTGCCTTCAGAGTTAGGCTAATGCTGAGCCTGTTATAATATAGGGCACTTCCCATACCATGCTGCAATTATATAAACATAATCTTTTCCAGGCTGACTCATTCCAGCCTTAAATGTTATCTGGATCCTCCCAGACCATTATACGAACAGCCAAGTACAAGAGCTAAAAGACAGAACTGGTTAACACTCTTAATTATAAGATGGTTAGGAATTTTTTGAGCACACATGGGTTTGGATAAAGTGGAAACTGTGGGGAAGGTTACTTCTGATGAGTTATTTTTTTAACATGAAAAGTGTTTAGATTAAAAAGCTGAGACACTCTTGATGGTGTATCACCCCCAGTTTTACTGTATTTCCTTCTAACCCAGCTATGGGTTCATGGTGGTGTTGAAGCTGTTGCTTTTCATTCCAATTCACCATAGCAACATTTTAATGAAATCTTATACTATGTTGGTAAAGTGCTTTCTCTGCCAGATCTGCCAAATGTCTATGTGTTCACATGAAACTATTGATGTTTCACAAAAGTGTTTTCCCTGAAATTGTAAAAAGGGATGCTTAGGTGGAGATCATCTTCAGCTTAAACATTTACATGATTTGTAAAATGCAGCATTAAAATCCTATCTTGACACTATTCCAGACTGGAATTTGAGAGTTCCTCCAGACCTGTTATTTGTATGTGTTAGCATTAGTCCTTTTGTGCCTCCAATGCTAAGGAAGGAATAGGTGTGTCTGGCTTTCTCCTTTTAAGTTATGAGGATTGTGCAACCTTTCTATAGTGCCAGTTTCCTTATGGGCATTTGTCACGATGGGAAAAATACAGAGTGTTCCCAAAGCTGCATCAGTGGGGCAAACAGGGCTGTGCTGGCCTCCTCTTTCTTTTATGCATGAACTCACCCCATCCCCTTCACAGCTCTGAGAAATCAATATTGCTATGTCAATTCTATCATAAATATTGCTACC
Organism: Rhagologus leucostigma; assembly: GCA_013397725.1. Taxonomy (NCBI): domain Eukaryota; kingdom Metazoa; phylum Chordata; class Aves; order Passeriformes; genus Rhagologus; species Rhagologus leucostigma. The sequence continues at coordinate 481,166 of VZTD01001290.1, read as the reverse complement.
TTAATAGAAGCCATGATGCTTTTTGCTCACTCTCTCAAATTTCTTACAAGTCCTGTCCTGAAGCTTGTTGCTCCAGGATGTTTTCCTGACCCTTTTCTGTATTTTCCTAATTAGCAACTGTGCCCTAGACATGGGAGGTGCCTCCTAGTTCAATACTTATTTTAGGAAACTTTACTTCACTCAGGTCTTTTGGCTTAGTACCTCACCTCAGGGAAGAAAGCACTGGGAGAAAGAAGGGTGAAGACCCCTGGCCTTCTTTGTTTCTAATTATTAGGGCTATTTTCTGTTCATGGCTTCTACATAGGTTCTCTGCTAAACTAGGAGCTTAGTTCCCAGACACCACATGAACTGTAGAATGTTAAAAGGTGAATCTGGATTTCATATTTAGGTTTAAGAACCTGGGGTCACTTTAGGTTTCTCCTCTCTGGTACTCTGAAGACAGAATGCTGTGCTTTACCAGAATCCATAAGGAACCAAAAATGTTGGAGTTGTTTTGGGAGTTTTCTTTGGCAAAGGGCCATCCTGTGCATGCAGAGTCAGGCCTCTTTCCCCTTGTGTATGTGTGAAGTATCAGCAGGATTGTGGTTGGTGGGAGCCAGGTATGGAGACATATGGTTTTCTTGATCAAAAAATCAGCACATAGAAGTCCAGGGATGGTAAATAGAGCTAAAGGCCTGAAAGGTGTTACCTTCATGGACTGCTCTGCATTGATATTTCTGGGGTGATGGCAGCTGGGGATCCCCTCAAGGCGTGGACCACTTGATGTTATCAGGAAGGTAAGGGACACAGCAGGAGTTGGTGAGCTGATGTGGAGAACGGCTTTCCTGTGCATCTGGCAGGACCAAGCCGGACCTGTGGGGATCTGTAGGTTAGCAGGGAAAATGTGCTTGCATTTCCATGAGGGTGAGTTGTGCCATCTCCAGGAGAACTGAGTGGCTGCTGGGATGTGTGCATCACCCTCTGCTTAATGGCCACTTCCACGATGGACGGTCATTTGGCTTTGTGTGACCATCTTGGGCTCAAGTGGGTGGCGAGAGCATCTCTCGGGCTTCCACTGGGCAAATTTCTGCTTCTTTAACAAAGGCCCTTTGTTGTTCTTGGGCATGTTTTATATTTCTTCTTGGAGATACATCAAGCACCTCCTTCCTGGTTTTCAAGTTCATTGTCTCAGCGTTGTCCTGGCTTTGTGCCCCCAGTAACTCTGCTTGTTGCTCTTCCAGTGATGTCAGGAATGGTCTTTTTATTGCCTTCAGTGGGAACTGGGTTAGATCAGTGCTGACCACTTTTGAGGGGCCCATGCAGAGAGCTCAGTCTAGATAGCATAGCAGGAGAGCCTCGCCTGCTCATCACAACCAGCTTTGTTCTCTGTCAGATTTAATTAACTCAGCCATACAATATTTTGCATTTTCTTCTTCTGAGGCAACACAGAAGTCCCGTCTTTCTCTTGGACAGTGGGTCTCCGCGTGCTGTTAATGAGGATCTACCAGCAACAACTTTATTGCCCTGGTGGAATGCCAGCTTGGCATAGCCCCGTGAGTCATATTCAATGCTCTGTTCAGAGAACTGAAAGGAACTGCTGCTATTAATTTTGTGCTCTCGTTCGCTGCCTTAGGAGAAAAGCATCATTGCACAAGGATTGGAGCTTCTTTGAGGTATGAAAGTCACAAAGATAAACGGAGAGTGTGACTGAATGTCAGCCCAGAGCGTGTCCCTCCCTTGCACATATGCCCAAATGCTCCTTTCCTTTTTTGGTTCCCCCAGTAGTTTATTTGTAGGGCAGAGTGCAGAGAATAAAATTTTACCTCCCAGGCCAAGGTGTCCCTGTAAAATACCAATTCTTTGCCCTTCAGTCCAAACCTTTTCCCCTTGGAGCTCTAAGCTGAGGAGTTTCAGTCTCTTGATAGCTCTTGGACTCCAGACAGCTCCCACCACAGCCTGAGGTCCCTCTGGGAAGTCTGCTCTATAGATTTCTTCTCATCACTGGCCTCATAGTTTCATCTCTGTAGGTAAGAAATTTTACAGTCTTTCATTTCCATTGCCCTTGGTGACATTTCTAGATGCCAATAAGCTCCTCTGGCCTGCCACATACGGCTCCATCAGCCACTTGTGAGACTTGCCGTGTAGCAGGGCTTCAGCAGATCAATACAGAACATCTGGGCCCAAATTATACTTTGTACTTCATAAACTGGGAAGCTTTTCCTTGAAAGACGGGAACTGTGGATTCAGTTCCAAGGATACTCAGCAGCCCCAGTGATACCATCTTTTCAAGAACAGGCTTGGTAGAGATCAGATTTATCAGCTTATGCCAGGGATGACAAATGTTACATAGGAGTGAAAAGCCAGATTTTGTTTTTTTAATCAGCAAGCAGACATGTGGAGGTGAGATGCCATGAGATGGTATTTGGTAGTGATGTTTTCTGTGATAATAATGCTGTCATTCAGGGTGGGGATCATCTTGTCTACTTGCAGCTGCCCAAACACTCTCTGTCCAGTCAGACCATGCCTCCGGCTGCCTCAACAGCCACTGTGGAATAAAGAAACTCAGCCAGAGGGTGAATTGTTGCCTCTTGAGACAGATGTGTGTGATAGGAACCCCCACAGAGTGACTCATCCCATCAGTCTCTTTCCATTGATTATTGAGGGAAACTGGGTGGTGATCTCAGGTTAGACTAACCAAGACTAAGCCAAACTGGTCAGAGTTGAGCAAGGTGAAATCCATCTGAGCTCACTCTGTTTCTAGCCTCATCTGTCTGCATACATTTAAAAAACCAGTGCTTTCAAATCTTCACTGGACTGAGGATTTCATCTGCACAGGAGGAACAGGAGTGACAGGGCTGAGAGAGCCTGAAGCTTGCAGAGATAGTTCTTGGTTATCTGATGGCAAAGCACCTACCACCAATTGTAATGATTTGTTAAAAATCTTAAGTTTTCTGTGAAAAGGAAATATGCATTAACATAAGGTTGAGCAGAAATTAAAACTTCTGAAAATCAAACCAGGATTTGTTTCCTTGCTCATGACTCATTCCAACATCTTCAGTCTTCTTGACTTTTAGTTTTTAATAATGTTCTGATCAGACACTACTGATATACTTTATTCCAAAAAAGTAATTTCGTTACTACATTGTACTTTAAATATGCAATTTTGATGGTTATAGAAATAGAACCTTTTCTCCTGATTCATGATAAACACAAAATCTTTCAAGCCTAGGTATGCCATAGGAGAGGAAATCCAGTTCCCATCCAGCTGTGGTTAACAGCAGTATTGCTGCAGTACTTTTAAATTTAATAACTCAGGACTACTGAGTTATCAGTAAATCAGTTTTGCTCTGTTGAAGTGTATGGAAAGCTCCCTTTAAGACTTAAGTCTTCTTCTGCCTGGAAATGAGAAATTAAGAATTGCCTTCATGAATGCTACAGCACTGCACATGCAAAATCTTTGGACATGTCTACAGCACATGACCAGCGAGTCTGGTATTTCTTGAGAGCATGAAATTTGCTGCAAACGCTCCTGTAATTGTTTTGTGCATGCTCTGGGATCATCGGGTGCATCTTGAGTATCTTGGCTTTATACATTATGCACAGAGTCATATAATTGGTATGCAAAGGAACCAAACTCTCAGGGAGCTTCACTGGGATGTCTGCAATCCATGCTGTGTGCATGCTCACTCCAGACAGGAACACCACAGGTTTTCAAGGTGCTGAGGGTACAAGCATGGTTATTTGTTTTCCCCCGGGGCAGAGCAGACATTCTCTGCTAAGGGAGGCAAGGTTCTTTGCTGGTTTACCTAGGAAATATTGCAAACCTGTACCCCTCTCTCCCATTTTTCTTTTCTTCATTGTGTCAAGCAGATTAACATGGTGTTTTCTAACAGGGCGGGCATCACTGGAGCTCACTGTAGTGAGTTAAAATCCTGGATGAGCACACCCCATGGCACAGTGGAGGCAGAGAGGAAGAGGAAGAACAAGAACAAGGACGAGTGGTTCCTCTATCCTGACAAATGACCTCAGTTTGCCACCCTGAGGAAGGCTGAGCAGTGGGAGCACTGTGCTCCGAAGGGCAACGGCAGAAGGTGACTGCAATCAGAGCAGCTCCAGCAGTGTCTGTGTGACAGCATGGTTTCACTTTGCTCAGTAAATCACTTTGAAATTGCAGCTTAGGATGCCCAACTCATTTGTCAGAGCTGGGGAGGTTTGACACACAAGGGACTGGGCTGGGTGACTGGAGATCTGGGCTGTAATTCCCAGTTCTTCATCTTCATGCCTTCGTTGGGCCATTTCTGAGAAGACTATTTTCTTGGCTGATCTTGAGAAGTGCTTTGGCACCTGTGGATCAATATGATTATTGATTTCAATGTCAACCCTGTTTTTCTAAAGAGTTAGCAAAACAAGAGACATGACTTCGTACAGCCAAAAAATTGGTGAAATTTTGCTTCTGAAGGAAGATACTCCAGAATCTCTAATATATTGTGCTCACTTATTTTTTTTAAATTTCCTTTCTTATCTTTCTTTTTTTTTTTTCTTGGATAGAATTAACCTTAATTAATGACTATTTTACCTGTAAAACTATCTGTACCTGCCAAATATTAAAATGTTAGCATGGAAATTTTAGCAAGGAAAATTTAGGATGAAATCCTGACTTGGTCATAGCTGCTAAGAATCAATGGAAAAATAATGGATGATTAAACAGTGGCAGAAAAGCAGAGGTGTAATATTTTATCATTGCTAAGAGGAGAAATTTGACATATTAGTGCCAATTTGGAAGTTTTTAATCAAAATATATCAGTGCTGGATAAGAATGATACATTTTTTTTACCATTGTAATATATGGTTCAGTTTTTAAAAGGATGAAAATTTGCAGCACAATTATGATGAGAAATTTACCTCTTCTGGAGTAACTAATAGACCAGGGACTAGATCACTTCTGTGGGATGGCCCTGCACTGTCTCATTGAGACAGACACTTGCAGTGCAGGTTCACAGCTAATACTTAGTCTCCTCACTTAGACTGGCACATGTGATATTAATGCCTAAGTAGCATTGTGGCCGAGGCTTGTTTTCCATGTGTCAAGTGAGTCCTTTTACCATTGGATGAGGCTGTTGTGGCCTGCAGCTTCTCTTTAAGCTTTTCATTAGACATCCATTCTGGTACGCAGCAAAAATAGTTAAATATAACCTCTTAGAAATTTTAGGGGATGGAAACCTTCTCCCAGAGAAGAATAAATATAAAAGATATATTTAGAACTGTGTGTGGCTTCTGTATCTTCCTCATATAAGTGATGGTACACTCTTTATTCTCTGAGCAACCTGGTCTAGTGCAAGGTGTCCTTGCCCTTGGCAGGGGAGTTGGAACTAGATGATCTTTAAGGTCCCTTCCAACCCAAACCATTCTGTGATTCTATTCAAAATTAACATTTCTAGGTTAGAAATTTCTACCTTCATTTCTACCTTCGTTTCAGGCAGACAGGTTAGAGATCATATGATCTGAAAAATGGTGACAAGACCTTAAGACAAGGCTTTAGCTGCAGTTTTTCTGAGACCCTTGCTGGGTCAAAGCATGTGCCAGTGTCTTTCCTAGCTGCATGGGTGGCTCCTGGATGGTGCACGCCTGGTGGAACACGCAGGAGGCAGCTGTGGTATCACTGCCCTGCGGCACCATGGTTTCCCTACATGATGCAGCAACATGTTGGCCAATACCTGGAGCTGAGGGAGGCTACGGCACATCTTCCCCTTGGTCTTGGGAGAAGCCTGTCAGTTCCTGCATTAGGAGTCCTCTGTGTGCTAAAGGACAGGTGCAGCTGTGTCCCTCTAGCTGCATCACAGGGCCCTCTGGGCTCTGTGGATTGACATCCCAGCACGCTTGTCCTTGCAAAAGCACCTTGCTTTGTCACGGCACAGCAACAGACAGTGCATGGAGCCTTCGAAAGAGTACAAGGGCAAGGTGTTCTTTGCCACCTGTCTGCAGGGCAATGCAGACTGTGGTATGTGCTAATAACTGGGATTTGTTATTAGTGCCTGGGGCAGAGATTTCACAGAGTTGCGCACTTGGCCGGTGGTGGGCCCGGGATGACAGGAGAAGACCAAAGGGTGGAGCACACACTCACGTAGGCAGCAAAGCTCCTGGGTGCAAACAAGCTTTTTGTACATGGCCACTTACCTGCAAGGTCCTTGTCTCTGCAGAGAGGAGGGAGTGCTGAGCAGCTGCTGGTGCTGCTCAGGAACAGTCAGTGAGCTACTCACACTCAGAGATGATGTTCAGCCTGCTTTGTTTGCCCCTTTACAGATTCAAGGCAGGTTCCTCACAGGCTCCTTGAGGGAGCAGCCCCATGAAATAGTGAGAAACAAGGGACTGATTTTTTTCATGCTGTTTTCCTTGGACAAAAGGCAGCTCTGCCCCAGGCATGGTCTCGGTTACTTCTGTCTGCATCTAGAACGTGCTGGCTCACTCCATAGGAGTTACCTGGGTAAAACCTCACGGTCCTAGTGAGCCGTGGTTTAAAACACTGCACTCACCAGCCAAGTCCTCAGCCACGGCTTTGCGTCTAAGTTTTCTGTGGTAATCTAACAACAACCTTGAACTTTTCAGAAAGGGTTGAGAAATACCTTGAAGTTCAGGTCCTTTAGTCAGCAGAGTCCTTTCCAGGGCTGCCTTCTCAGCAGCAAGTGTCTGCTTTTTCTGAGGTTGTGTGTGTCTAACACAGAGAACCCATGCTTGTTTCAGCATGTAAGCAAGACCTGGCAGCCTTTCACACATGACTGTGAGTCACCCTTCAGCAGGAGAGAGTGAGTCAGAAAGGGCAGTTGACAAGCTTTATTTATCACTCTCCTGTTATTTGGCCCAGGAGAATTTTGTCCTGAAAAACCCACCCTTGCTAATGATAGGCAGAGCTCAGACATATCATATGACTACTGGCTTTTTTTCCCATAAGTTTTGCACGCAGTTCAATATCAGGAAATCATGACAGTTGGCCATTTCCGTGAATTTTTATTTTTCAAGGGGTTGTGAACATACCAGCTATATTGGAATAACTCGCCTGAGCTAGGGTTACCCTAAAGAGAACAAACTGAAATGCCTCTAAGTGATGAAGAGAGCCTGGGGGAGTTTACAGAGTTCCCATTTACTTTCTTCTCTTAGGGCTGCTTTGCTCAGAGCCTAATTGAATGCTGCTAGCACGGCCTAGTGTCTTGACTCTCTTTTGATTATGGTTCTGCCACTCACAGGCTCCATATAGGGTGTGTCTCAGGCTTTCCAGTGTAAGTATCTATTTTCAGAAGTTATATGGCTCTGTTGTAGAAATTCGTTCCAAGCAGAATGTTGGCAGGAAACGTCGCAACTCAGAAATGGAAAAAGAGACAGAGAAAAGAAAAAAAAGTCTGCCTGATGATTAATTAAGGAAACTCTGTCCTTTGGAGTTTCAGACTTTGCAGCTGTGAGAAAGGTGGCAGTGTAGCAAGGGGAGCCAGCTGGATTTGGGGTGACCATGATGTGTAGTTGGGTGTCTTGAGGTATGGGAAGAAGTAAAGTGAGCTCAAGTCCATTTTACTTGTACTGCACATGAGTTTGGAGCACCAGCCTATAAAGGCAGCACCCACTGGGCTCAGCAGGTTATCTGTGAGCCAGCATGGCAGGACCTGGAGGTCCTGCAGGTTCCCTGTCTCCAGTCTCTCTGGTTCAGACTGTTCATCTTGTCCTGTTAGGGGCCAGTGCCTGATACACATGGAATACCAAGGCAGTCTGAACAGCACATTTTTCTGCGCAAGCCAAACTCAGCATTTCATCAGTAAAATAACAGGATTTGTCCTTTTTTGCTTGGAATCATACAGACATTTCAGTAGTGCTAAGCTCTAGTGAGACCAGTGAACTAACACTTCTATATGTGTTGAGGAATGTGGCTGTTTGTCACTACAAACGGGGACTCACTGGGTGCTGCAGCGGTGAAAGATGCCATTGTGTTTCCTGATCCCACCAGCATTTCCTCTCTGCCAGGAGGGAAAATATTTTTTAGCTCATCCATTTAGTTCCCCTCGCAGAGAGACAAAGCACTCTTTGACAGAGCTCTAAAGATGCTTCTTATTGCTCCTATTTATTCTGTGGTTTGTCTCCCTTACCCTCTCAAAGCCAAAGCTGCACCAACCAACCAACCAACCAACCAACCAACCAACCAACCAACCAACCAACCAACCAACCAACCATCCTCCACTCAGGGAGGACCAGCAGCAGCTCCTTTGTACAGACACAGCTGCACCATCACCTCACTTGCTCCTCACCTGGGAATGGGTGTGTTGCTTGTATTGCCTTTTTACCTGCAGGTGTACTGCGGGAAAGAGCAGCAGTCAAACTGGAAACTGGATCAGGCAGTGATTTGCTGCAGGAAGAGAGGCTGTCAGTCTGGATTTCCTTAAAATCTGGATTTCCTTTCTGGATTTTCCTGCTTCCAAATGTTGGTCCTGTGCTGGCTGGGACTAAGAGCTTCATCTTGTAAAGAAACTGCACTGGAAGCACCACAAACCAGTTACAGCTCCTGTGGCTCAAACTGAATTGTAAACATCTGCAGTGAGATTTTTACAGCTTGAAGGAAAGTAACCAAAGTGCAGTTTGAAGAATTTCAAGATGTTCTTACCCCAATTCTTCTTCCATGTGAAAGAGATCATACTAAGGCTCAACGAACAGGCTCTAAGTATGCTGTCACCTGTCACAGCCTCTCTATTTGGAAGAGACACTGCTCATATAAATGAAGTGTATTTCTCCCTGTGATCCTGTTTATTTCCAGAAAGATAAACAGTCATTTTCCCTTTCCTTGAATACAGCCAAAACAGACACAAACAGGTCATTTCTGGACACAAATTCACAGGTCTGCTGGTCCTGACGTGGTCTGACCTCAAATGGGCTCCCCTCTGTGTGGCTCCTTCCTTTTCTCTCTCCTGTCTGAAGCCAACAGAAGCACATCAACCATGACCACATCTAGGCAAGCAGGGAAGTCCTTGACTTTGTGAAGGAAATGGACACTAGATCTTTGAGAGAGGGCTTCCATTGTTCATCTGTCTTTACTACATTGGAAAAGAATAGTTATTCTTTCTACTGCACCTGACAGTATGCATGATGTGTTTGTGACTATAATGAGATGTGTGGGGATTGTGGATTAAAGCCTTGCCCCAAGGCTATTATTATCATTTTTCTGAGTAATAATCAAGAGATGAAGGTGCACCATCTAATTTAGGTGTTTCAGCAAGTCATCTCGAGACAGTGCCCAGATCTCTGTATTGACTAGAGTGGGAGACACCGTATTCACAGCATTGCAGACCTGGATAGGCAGGGGACTGACCCACCCATTGCTCCTTTGTACTTAGAAGCTGTAAGAGCTCTAGCAGCTGAAGTGCTGTGATGGGTGGATATGTGCATTTTAGAAGGAGTAGGATGAGATGTGAATGACAGCTATGCTCTGCACAGAGAGGAGCAGCTCAGATGCATGGAATTCTGCTGTGGACTGTGTGATGGCCAGGAGCAGAGGGAAGGCCAACGCAGGTAACATTGTGGTAATCATTTGCTACAGATCACCTGGCCAAAAAGACGAAATAGGTGAAGCCTTCTCTCACTAGTGGAAGAAGTGTCACTGTTTCAAGCTCTGGCTTTTGTAAGATTTACTGCCTGATCTAAAATCTGCTGAGCAGGAAACACAGCAGGGCAAGAAATCCAGATTTCTGGAGTGGGTCAGGGATGATTTCTTGACACGGGTGCTGGCCATGCTGAGTAGGAGGATGCTCTGATTGATTTGCTACTCACAAACAAGAAAGAAATGGTTGGGGTTGTGATGGTCAGTGGCAGCCTTAGAGACCAAGAAGTGGCAGAATTTAAGATCAAGAGAAAGCAGAGAAAGGTGAGTAGCAGAACAATGACCCTGGGCTCAGAACGCTAGACTTTGGCTAGTTCAGGAAACTAGCAAGCAGCTTGTCATGGGATATTGCTGTGAAGAGTAAAGGGACGTTTAGGGTGGATGATCTTCAAGGGCCATCTCCTCGAAGCCCAGGCATGATCCCTACTGTCATGCGGGAGGTTAAGCAGGCAGTGCATGAGGCCAGGGTGTACAGAGAACTGCTGACTAACTCACACATAAAGAGAAGACACATAATAGGGGGAAGCAGGGACAGGCAATCAAGGAGCAGTGCAGAACTACACAGGATGGGACTAAGAAAGCTAAACCTGGGCATGAGCTGATAGCTGGTGATGATGGGAAGAGCAACAGGAAGGGCTTCTACAGATACATTAGTAGTGAAAGGAAGACCAAGAAAATTCCACTGCTGAATTCCCTGGAAATGTGCCTTAAATTGTGCAACATTGAATGTAGCATGTCTTAAACGCCACAGAGCCTCCAAATCACCCATGTGGCACGGGAATCTAAATGAGAGGGTGGTAGTAGTAGTAGTGATCCAAGAACCACAGCTGCTAGGAAGGTTTCTAACCTGTGGTTGTGAGGATTACAGGGTTTAAGCAGCACTCTCTGCTGCTCCACTAATCTGCCACCCTTCAGGTGTGCTGTGGGTACTGCAGGACTTCCTGTCCTGAACCTCCTAGTGCTCACTCAAAGTGTTGGTGAAGGACTTCATGAGTCCCTGACAGATCTAACAAGAGTCCTGGGTGGGCTGAGACCTCTCTGAAACTGAAATTACATCAGCATGATCAACTGTGGCAGCTGATAGTGGATCTGTTCTTGTCTCACTGAGCTGGCAGAGGTTACAATGGCAGCAGAGTGCCGGGAAGGACTTGCCACTTAGGAGTTAGCAGCAGACAAGCTCTCTGGAACATACCCCAGGCAGACCCTGGATTTCTTGTTATGCTTTTACTTTGTCCCTGAACAGCTGCTGCTTCAGATGTTGCACAGTTGCTGGTTCAGCAGGTTCATACACACAGAAGGGCTACCATAACTGCTTCAGGATTAATTTAGGTTTAATCAGTGTTTTGGACATGTTAACATTTTTTATTTCAACACTCTTTCAGAAGAGTTTTGCTGGAGGCTACTTAATCCTCTGGAGACTTCTGGCTGGAAGCGTGAACAGATTTTCCAGGCCTGAAGCAGCAGATGTGTATCTGGACAAGCAAGACACTGCATCCCCTACTGACTGAGTACATGGAGCCATTAATGTCCTGGAGCAAAACTCACAATATTTCTGAACAGGCTCTGTGGGTGATGAAATCTTGTGGAGCAAAACTCAGTAAGAACTGAGCTTAAGTTTGTAGTGAGGATGTAACTTTAAACAGGACAAAGTTGCATGTGCCTGTTAGAAACGAAATAGACAATTTAGATTATCTCTTTGAAGAGTAGTCCTTCTTCTTGATGTTGAGTCTGACCTATTGGCTGATGACAGTCCAAATGTCAGTCCCAGGTACAGTCTTTCAGCAGAAGCTGTGTGACTACAGAAGGGTGAGAGACCTAGCTGAGAGCATATCTGCATTAAAATAATTGGTTTCTATACTATTCTAAGTTCATTTCCAAACAGAGCTTGATCGCTGTGTTACCACCCCCTTGGCATGAGTAGAACTGTATTCTTTTTTAGTTTTTGACATTCCCTTCACAGTCTGAAACACTTGAATGTTGTAACTAGAATACCACTCAAGAGGGGACTTTCTCTTCAAAGGGAAAACTCACGTACTATACTGAGCAGAAGGCTGGTAGCAAAGCAGAGAAGTCCGGTAAAAATCCAGGAATCTAGCTTTAATATCATGACTAATTTACTGCTTAAAAGGGCTTACATGTAATACAACAACTAATGCAGGATAAGAATTGTCTTTCTTTTATTATTTTGTAATTGGAAAAGATCATTAAAAGATTCCTTTCAAAATAAACATCGCTGTACCAGGGATTCCAAACAGATGAATTGGCTTTGGGTTCTGGATTTCTCCATAATGTTCTACTTTAAAATAGAACAAACAAAGAAAAAATGAATCAGTGGAATAGGAACTTCGTAGAGTAAAATAACATAATTTAAGTGCTAAGAGGACATTTACAAACACGATTATAAATGCCAAAACATTGTTTTAGCTTTCGAATGAGTTTTAAATGTGAATCTTTGTCAGTTCCACTGAAGGTCAGGAACTTGTCCATCTATTGTATTTTGACAAAATGCTTCACTATGGTTCTCATCTGAGGTATCATCCAAGCCAAGCTTGTCCTTGATGAATTAATAGCAATGGAGTCACATGCCAGGAGTGTGGCTCTTTCAGTACCCATTAGTCTAGGGTCAAATTGGTATTTAATTGGTCCAGTTTGCAGAACGAACCCCTGGCTCTCACTCGAGCTCCCCACTGCAGCAAAACATGGACATTATGGACCTGTTGCATCTTTCTCTCCCCTCACAGTCCCAAGAACCCACAGACCTTCTCACCCAAACTGGTGAGATACATTCAGGCAACATACACCAACTGACTTAGCCCAAATCTTTCCGTCATGCTTCTCCCTCTCAATGAGATCATTTGTATGTTTTAGTTCACTTGTGCCATCCATAAGCCTCCTCTGGGGGTACAGAGCATGGGTGAAACCCTCAAACTGGGCCCTGGCAGAGTGGGCTGCTGAAGACACCCTGTGAATGCAAGGGAGGGAGAGAGAGTCGAGTCCATACAGGTGCTGGTAATTTTACCTGGGACCTTCACAGCTCTGAGAAGGTTGGCAGATGCTGGATATCGAGCACTGCTACTTACAGTGTACTTAGACGTGGGTCCCAGCTTCTCAGTGTCACCATCTTGGAGGGACAGAGAGGAGCCCCATGGCTTCTGAAGCCACACATGCTTTTTGCCTTTCAGGAGAAGACAAGGACCGTGGTTGGAAATAGCCAGTCCACCACAGCCAGCAGAAGGTACTCTCAGTGAACAGTATGGAGCTATTTTGGTCTCACACAATGCACTGCCTTCGCTATTTATCCTTGAGTGTCTTTTCCCAGCACTGTGTTTATTTATACTCACACAACTATAGCCCCCTCGGTGACAATGTCAATAATTCTCAATGCAATGGCACTTTCAGTGGTGAGCAAAATGCAGGAGCTGGTCCCCGTCAGTGGCAGAGTGTCCAGTGACAACAGCAGCAAACCAGAGAACTCTCATTCTTGGCTTGCTCTCCCCTGGAAAAGAAACAGACGGAGGGAGATGGAGCGCAAAAAGACAAGTCACAAAGGCATCCCCATAAAGGCTTAGTGGTTTTGCCAAGGGAATTAGAGTGTTTTACAAGGAATCAAGTAGGTTTATAAGAAATTCAGAGATCTGTGTATGTCAAGGGCTTCTCTCCCCTACAAGGCAAGGCTGTTGATACTGCACTTTTTATAAGTACTTCCTGAGGTATCCCAGATCAATTCACTCAATGCTCTAGTGATGGTATTCCAGTTTGGCAGAAGGGAAGTTCATTGTGTCCAACAACATATCATTTTACTCTCTTCGGGAAAGAAGTGATTCTGTGAGAGAGCAGATTCAACATACTCAGTTAATATTTACATCAAAGAAATGAGCTGGTCCTTTCACTGACCTCTGAAAAATGAAGCTGGATTTGTTTGAGCAGGGCATTTTAAAGGTTTTTTAAAAATCCTATTTGGTAATATTATGCAATAATCAAGGCACACACAGCATCTGGACCTGCATGCTCTGTTGGTAAGTGTGCCTGCCTGTTTAGAGGGGCACAAATTTCCTGGCACCAGTGAGAGTGATACCTCAGGGCTTTTTGAAGATTAAGGCTTGGTTCCCTGTGCTGACATTCTCCATAAAGGTCAGTTAGCTTTTCCCATGTTCCCTGTCAAACTCTCTGACACTGAGCCCCTCTCTTTTGCTCAAGATGATTCAAGCCCTGGAATATGCCCTTGACTAAGGAGCTATTTTGGTTTCAGAACCAGTTGTTTTTCTGGTGCAAATCATTGCAGCTCTGATTTAAGTCAAAGGAGATGAGTTTGGCGTCCACAGTAAAACCTACCACCTCCTTCCAGGTGGGTCTGTTGTCCCTAGAGTGCTAATGCTCCCAACAGCAACCCCTGACCCCCAGCTCCACTCCATGCCACCTGCATGGATGAAGCCTCTCCTTCAGCCCCCAGGCTTGCCAGAGATGTGCTTTGCTTGTTTCTTGGATCAAATCACATTTATCTTTGAAAGGATTCTTACATCTCATGCCTCCCTTCCTTCATGGTCAAAGAAACCTCCCGCTTGGTCCATGTCTCTGCGTAACAATATAGGAGAGCCAACCAAAACAGAGTAGGGGGCTTTAATTAAACATATCTTCACTGTATATCTGGCTAACTTGGGCTTGGCAGTATCTGGTGAGTAGCCCAAGGTCATAAAGAAAGTCTGTGTCAGAGCCTGCAATTATATCCAGCTTTTCTGAATCTCAGACTCTTATCTTAGTCATTAGAGCACCTATAACAGCTCTTTTCTACACTTCCCCTTGCATGTACTAATGAACAGCACATATTTAACAGTTTCAGTCACGAACTCTTTATTTTGTACTCAGATGCCGCCAGAAAAATCTATGTTTTCTCTTTACTAAGGCAATGGAAGCATATATATCTGATGAAATTTGGCTTCTTCAGCTAATGGACCAGCAAAGCTTTTTCTGTTGCTGCATTTTCCTTAGTTCTTGGAATCAGCGCTGAGACAAGTCCATTTGTGTGACATGTGCTTATAAATTGGTATCATAGATATAAAATCCAGACTTCTTAGATCAGTCTGAACATACCAGACATTCTCTAGGTCAGTATTTGGAAAAAGCTGTCACAGGCAGCTTATACAGCAGGAGTGGATTTTATATATATGACTTATAATCTAGTTTTAGCGTAGGAATATCTGAAGCATGTATCAGTGATTCATTTGTTCAAATATTGAGTCTTGAAGCAAGAAAATGGCCTTGCTGATTGTGTTTCTGTGCTTTCTAGTATGTGTCATGGAAAAAATTGACTGTCATGCCAAACTTTGCCTCTGAAGAAGCTCATACTCCTTTAGCACCTGTTGATTAACACAATACCTGAAACTCCCTTCCTTACTGTTAGTTATTTAGCATGATTGAAACCTATCAGTGTATTTCTAATAGTTGCTGGAATGCTGAGATAATAGATACTTACCTGTTCTGGCCTGCTAGGCTGGAAGAATCCAGAAGCAGTCATTTGTTTACATTAAGTTCCCCATTCTGATGAAGTTTTCCCAGAATACTCGACAGCTGGAGGGTGTTATATCTGTGAATGTCCTGATCAGCACTGTGCTGCTCTCCCAGACCTCCTCAGAGCTGGCTAGTTTTTGTCATTTTGGTCTCTCAGGACCTTTTCTAGAACAAAGCCTCTTATACCCAGGAAGAAATGTCACCTAGGTGGGACTATGTGACAGTGACAGGCCAAAGTAGCAGTGCTGTGGGTGGTGGAAAACTCTGATGGGTCGTGATCCTGTGGCAAATAACAGGTTGAAAACAATGTATGAGCTACCCAGTGGAATTGCATGGAGTGAGATGACACCCCCTAGCCTGGATTTCCCTCCAAGACCACATAGTGCAGAGGTAGCTGTCCATGGATTGTGGTGCAGGAGGGCAGAGGTGCAGAAGGAAAGAGGCCATGGCCTGGTACCTCAGAATGTGTGCTATGAGCTCGTCTGCAGAGGAGTTTGGCTGAAAAAGTTTCATCTTCCATCACAGAACTTGCTGGATTGGATTGGGCTGATGAAGACATGTGGGGGACCCAGGGTAAGCTGTACCCTCGTGTCAGTGTCCCCCCACGTCAGTATAGGAAAGTAAAGCTGCTCTGTTGACATGGAGAATACGTGTCTGGAGCCAGTTACATCAGCTCTGTCCAGGCTGCCAGGCTTGTTATGGCAGAAATGCAGGATTTCAGCAATGCTGTTCAAGGTTCATGGGCTTTTCAAAATAATTGTTAATGCAGGCCAGTGCTGTTTTCACTGAGTGAAAAATGGTGTGGAGGAAACATAAATCAGCAGGTTAGGATTTTATTTCTGAACTGGAAAATGAATATTTGCCTTGTGATTTCCCACCTTAAACTTTATGTGGACACTGCTCAATTTTTTTCCTTATTGCTATAATTTAATTGTGAGACTTACTTTTACTCCTTGGAAACAATCAAAGCAAACCAAAATCAAAACACCACATCAACCTTTCAGTTCTGTTATTCAAAACAAAATTTGTTAGCAGGATATGTGCACTTATTAAATTAGAATGTTTATTAGTTGTTCATATACTCCTTCAATTATAAGAGGAAGTTTTCTTTTTCTCTTCTTTCCCAATCTGTTTCTGTCTGGGAAAGCTGATAAAATCTCACTTTTAAACTGCAATTTCTTCTCTTGTTTTTAGCAGACTTGATGGTTGCGAATGAAAGGTGACCACAGAGGGAGTGGCTAAAGTGTCACTGTTGTACAGGCTGATGATCATTAGTCATGGTATATATTGGGAAAGGCTCCTCATAATTTTATATGCCATAAAAATAGTTTGTTTTTGCTCCGAGTCCACTAAATTGCTGTTTCAGCTGGATATTTGTTGCAGCTTGCTGCATTACAAAATCTTTGGTCATCTGGATAGTATTTCTGTAGCATGGGTGAGAAGTCATGGTAGTAGCTCTAAAGCTTTATTAGGAAGAAAGTTCCACAGTTACTGTTTAGAATGGGATAAACTAGGAAGGGAAGATAGTTTATTTGTTAGAAATGCCTACACTATAATTTTATTCTTTTTTTGGACATCCTTTCAACTGACATCATATATAAAGGCCCTTTCAGTAGGGCCTTTTTATCTGTAAAATATCATAGGTAAAAAATGTATGGGAAGATCCTCTTCTAGCTTTCCCTTCCAAAGGAAAACATCTAGTAGTTAAGCCTTACATTTTCTGAAATGCTGCATGCATGTGGGTGTGGAATTGAACATGCTTAGAGCTCTCTGAAATACTTCTCATGCTGCTATAAATATACACACTTTACTAACAACTTGCATTACTGACGACATTGTTGTCTGCTGTACTCATTTCAAAAATAATGGTTTTGTGTAATTCTCAGCAATATGATACAAACATAACCCCTGTAATGAAAACTGGTTCAAAAAGGGACTGAAGACCTCATTGTTTGGTCGAATACATAATCTGCTGACTGCTCTGTTCAATTTGGGCTTCAGACTGTAAACTCCTGGGTCAGGTTTTTTATAATCTTGGTGTGAGCTGACTGATTGAAGCACAGACAATGGAAGGGCAAGCCAAAGGCTCCAGATCTTACTGGCATATTGTTATATCAGATTCCCACTTTTAATTTACTGAAAAAAAAATGTGTTTAACTCATGAGATGGGTAAGAAGAACAACTCAAAGCTGTGATTTTAATGGGGACAAGTGGTAGTCTGAATCTGCAGCACTGGGAAACAGAGAGCCAAGAGATGTGAACCAACTGATCCTCCCAGGGAAGTGTTAATTTCCAGACCTGTCCCTCACTCACACCATCAGTTCTGTGGCTCCCAATTCCCAGCTAAGTAAGGTGAACTGTGAAATACAGAGGAGAGAGATGATCCCAGCTCTTTCTGAGAAAAGCAGAGACTGGCACAGCTGTAGTGACAGCATTCCCCTTTTGTGCTACTGATGTGGCCTTTTTTCTGAAGAAATGGCAAGATTGCCTCTTTGGGAATGGATCCTGTTTAAGAAACTTCCTACCTTGAGGTAAGAGTGGGGAAGGAAAGATGTGCTTGCACAGCACTTAAATTTTTCTCTTAAACTATTTTAGAATTAAAAAACTATATGCACTCATTGAGACCTAAACTGATAATAAATGTTTCATTTTGAAAATTGTGGCAGGTTTTACCCTTTGATAACTCCACATTTAAAGAAAATATAAGTGATTTCCTTCTTTTTTTTTTTTTTTTTGGTAATTTAGGCTGACTCAAATTATTGGTATGAAACAGCTTGATTTACTCAAGACATTTTTATGTCTGCCCTCTGAAAAATGTTACTTGTCTAATTTATCCAACTAATTCAAACTAGGAAATCTGCCAAATTCTTGAAAATTCTTCAGTGACAGGAGATTATTATACTGTGACTTCTCTAAGTCTAATGGTGTTTTTATTTAGCCTGCTCATAGCTTTAGACAGTAGACAGCAACTTGTAGTTTTGACTGATGGTTTCTTTGGCACTGGGATAACTTTGGCACATTTGAGGCACTGGGACTCTCCTGTCAGAAAAGCAGGCAATGACACACGGCTCATTCAAAGGACAATTCTTTGATGTCCTCTATGACCCAAACAGGGGAGAACTGGCCTCACCCACAGGCCAGCCTGTACTTATCCAAGCTGCTTGCTCCATCATAACTTTCCCTGGTATTAACGGGCTGTGTGAAGGAGGACACTGTGTTCCTTACCCTGCTTCCAGCTTTTCTTCCATGCTGGCAAAAGCAGAGGCTTGAGTGTGGCTACAGCAATGTTCTCTCTTATCTCTGCAGGTTTCAGTCTGAAGGGAGTCCCTGGTGACTCATGTCATTAAAAAATACTCACTTTTGAGTCTGTGGTGACACACAGACATTTCATGGTCTTCAATAACACTTGACTGGCATATTCTTCTTCGATGAACGATGCCTTCAAATAAATACCTACTTTTATTCTCTTATTCTTGTCTAGCCTCTGTTTTCAGGTAGCCACTTCAAGGCATCACGCCAGCACACTCATTCTGATTATGGCAGACTTCTGCCTAAGAAATGCCAATAAAGAAGGTTTATTTATTAATACTGCCTGGTGACAGCAGGGTTTTTAATGTCCTGATCCAACGCTAGTGAACTCCTGTTTAAGTGGCTGTCTTTTCTCCTAATCCTATTTGTAACTTGCCAGGTAAAACTTATAAATGGTCAGCACTATCTTAGGTACTTTACATAGTTTATAGTATATATACTCTTTAACTGCACTGAATTTACTACACTGAATTTACCTTGATGCTAAAGCAGATAATGAACCATTGCACAGCTACTTTTTCAAACTTATTCTTCAGAACTAAAGGAGGCTCGTATTTACTTTTTGATATGCTTCCAGCTAATTTAGTCTGAATTTTTGGCTTTCTGTTCCAAATTTGGGAAGACAATAGGAACTCTCTGTAAGATCTGTGGTTTGCTTCTGTGTTTGAATATGCAGAACCATTCAGTGACAAGTCCCTGTTTTTTTTCCCTTGCACATGAGTATCAATATTTAGTGAAGGCCCCATTTTTAGGCTATATAGAAGACATATTTGCATCAAAGTATCAAGTGCGGACACAAAAATGGCACCTGTAACCAGGCATTTCCTCATTTCAGTTCAATTTCCTTATGCAGACAGTTGCTTAAACAGGCAGTTGGCTGACTGGAATGGTGCTCTGATGGTGAGTGATGAATCCTTTAATGTTTTAATAAAAAAATTTCAGAATATGAGAGCTGCAGACAAGCAGAGTTGCATTTTTACAGGAATATTTGCCTGTGCTTATATCCCCAAGTGACGGAGGCCTGCAGTTATTCAGTGCAGAACATAACCAACGTTTCACTAAAAAGGGTTTCTTCCTAAATGACTCTCTGAACACATTATTTTCCGTTAGGACTGTCTGATTAGCATCACACTACTTATCTGGAGAAAGAGTTGCTCTTGTGAAGTGATCATGATTGAGGGAAGCTATAAAACAGGAGTAAAAATCCCAGCTGACATGAAAGAGGTGTGATGGGAGCAACTCTTCACCACTGACTATAGCACAAGAACTCAGGATTGCCAAGTGAAATGTTTGGGCCATTTTTAAACTTTTTCACTTGCTACCCAACTATATTGTGATACACCTCAAAGCACCAAATGCTGTAGTTCTTGAAAACATAACAGATAAAAAAATTGATTAAAGAGGTAAACAGTCTGCTAGGGGGTATGAGCCTTCAGCTGGTGAATCCTTAAGTTGCAGATTGCTAGAAACTAGGAGGGCACATCTATTTTTACCTTGCTTACATCCTTCTTAAAAGCACCCACTGATAAGTCATGCATCTTCAAGTGGTGTGTTGGCAGGAGCAGATGTTCAGAGCAAAATAGCTGCTCACAGCTTCCAGCTGATGAGAGACTTCCTCAAGTGGTGGTAGCTTCTGGATCTTTGTGCTCAATATCTTTGGACATTTCCTCTGCCAATTTCTCAGCAGATTTTCTAAGCGACAGAAGTTGTGCTTTCTGCTGTCCTCATGTACTAAGAATTGTACCAGGCACAGATCCTGGGAAAGTAACTGGGAAAGCCACGGGGTCTCTGCCAGATACTCAGGAACCAAGCTCAGCTATCAAGTGCTATCTCTGGACAGCAGTGATGTGATTTGGTAGAGGCCAAAATCTTTTCTTCTCAGAATGTTCCCCCCAAAGCTTTTTCAACTACCATTCATTGATGAGCGTCATGAAAACAATGTCACGAAATAATTACTAAAGACGCAGACCGAAAAAAAAAAGGAAAACAGATGGAAAATCAGTCTGAATTTCGGGAGCATTGCAGCTCCTCGACGATTTCATTTCCTTGGGTGCCCCCTCGTGTCCATCACTAGTGTAGCCGAATGCTACAGTTTGGACTGACACAGGCAAAAAAATAGAAGTATCCACTTCCTATCACCTTATAAGGTTAATTCATTTCTAAAATTCCTTTTTTCCACCCCTCTATCTAGTAACCCTATGACTTCATCTCCAAAGTTTAAATTTTCAGGTTGAGTGCATAGTTTGTGCCTTATCTTGGACTGTCCAAAACCAAAAAAGTCTTCCTCTGCTTGTCTTTTGCCTCAAGTTTTGTGCATTTTCAAACTTCTTGAGTGACTTCATCAGTGCTCTTAGGCATGACTTTAAGAGGAATCATTCCAGCTGAAATGCCAGAGAGCTCAGGATGCTCACAGAAGCTGATCAAGTTAAGGGATTAAGCTTTGTTCACCCCACATGTAAAAATTTCCCATGCAGGCTGGTTTGTTGGGAAACTCAGTTCCCAGAAAGCTGAGTTACAACCAAAAAGCCAGAAAGGCTCTGTCTTTTCTGTCATATGACACTGAAGTATCTGCTTCAAATCTCTGTGTTCATAGAGGAGGATCCATCTCTTGTGGAAGTACAGTAATGTGTCATTGGCTTGCCCTGGCATATTCCCTGTCGTGCTGCACAGCATTTGGAGGAGCAGGGTAGGATTCCCTCACACTCCAGTCTGGATTTGTACAGCCCATTTGCATTCCTGCTGATGCCGTAAGAGCAGTGGAAAAAAAAAAAAATTTCAAGCAAATGAGAACAGTTCCTCTCTTTGAAACCTCAACAACTGAATGTCAAAACCATACACCCACAGGTGGATTGTATTTGATGTTTTTGGAGGCACAGCAGGAAGGAAATTGGTTGGCCTGGGCTAACAGACATCCTGATCACCACTTTTTGGCACACTTAGGAGTCAAAATAAGAGGTGTTAAATATGAGTAGGTGAAATGGAAAACAGGTCCTTTCCTCCTCTTAACTAAAAGGGCAAAATAATGCAGGGAAAGAGCTTTGTCAATACCAATTTTTAAATGACCAGCTTTTACTCTGAGGCTTAGGACAATTTACTAAAAGGCTGTTATTTTTTTAACCTAAATGAACCGACCTATGGGTTGTTCATTCAGCAGGCTCAATGCTACAGGTCAAAAGAAGTTTAGTTAATCCTCTAGCAAGCAGAAAGGGCAAAGAACTTAGAGAGGTGAAAAATTAATTATAGTTTGGCTGGTAGAAAACAGTCCTATGGAAATGTTTGAAATATTTAAGAGGTATTGTATATGAAAGCTTCCACGAGTGGGAGGCAAAGACTGAAGTCTTCTGGACTGGGAACCCATTTTATTTCATCATCACTAACCTCACCTTATAAGAAGATAAAAAATTAAAACACACATCCTTCTTCAGTATGACATTAAATGAGATTCTTTCTTTGGACAGCAGCCGTACCTTATGCTCTCACAAGGGCCCTCTGCTGCTCACATTCAAAGTGAAACACTCCGAACTCGTTTGGGACTCACAGAAAAGTCTTGCAACACTTAATTGAAGCACCAGCAATTTTCAAAGGGATGTAAAACCTAAGTCCTCAAGGGACAGGTCTACATGAGTCTCTCCCTAAGTGAGATAAGAAGAAACTTTTTAATGGAAAGGTATTTCAAAACTGCTCACTGCAGGATTTCTTGTGTTCGTGCTGGCCTTTGTCAGAGCCAGAGATTGTTTATCAGGGATATAATTTTCCCCTGATATTATCTACACAGTGTATAATTTTGTGAGATCATGCTTGGCTACTGTGGCACTCATTACCTCATTATGAGCAGGAGGAACTTCAGGAAGGAAGTAACCTCCAGAAGCAGAAGGAATCTGGAGACACCCAATGTTCTTATTTTTAACAAATACACCTCTGTGAATAGAATAAAAAAAAAAGACCGACTGTGTACATAGTGGTACAATCTCCATTATGATATTGCTATTTTTCTTTTCAAAAGCACAGAACCTTAAAATTTTTAGGCATATGGCATAATTTCTGGCCTATAAGATGCTCAGCTTTCTGTGTGGAATGACATTGCTTTAGTGTGTGCCCCGTGTGCCTCTAAATGTGCAAGTCATTTTGTACCACGTACCCGGTCAGTTCAAGGAGGTCTGTCCCCGATACCTGACTGCATCTGAGTCACTTGGTGGAAGACAGATACTGACAGTATTGAGTTTTATAAGGTGAAAATTTCTGCTTCTGCATTAATTGTGCATTTCAAAAGCTGACAGATGGAAGTCTACACAAACATCCAGCTACAGCAGCTATTCTGCTCAGCTTCCTTCCCATCTGTGTTATGGTGCTGATTTGCTACATGTGGGTTGAGTGCTAAAGTGAGCTGTAACTTGGATGAAAACTGAGTTCTTTGATTCAGTGGTTCTATGAATCATTGAGGACATTGACCCCTTGGAGCAAGTCCAGAGGAGGCCACCAAAACAATTAGAGGGATGGAGCACCTCTCCTATGTGGAAAGGCTGGGAGAATGGGGATTGTTCAGCCTGGAGAAGGCTTTGGGGTGAACTAATCGCAGCCTTCCAGTACCTGAAAGGAGCCTACAAGAAAGATGGAGTGTTGTGGTGAGTAGGTTCCCTGCAGTGGAATGGCATGCCACAGCCTTCTCGGAGAGCACAGTGGGGCTTGCTTGGGGAGAGCGGCTGTTCCGCTTCCCGTGCCCCTTCCAGGCTGCCCCTCGCTTGCTCCGGTTAGCTGAAGCCCCGCAACATGGTGACGGTAAAGGAGGTGAGAATGCTCTCCGCATGGTGGCTCCCAGAAGCCCAGATCCAGCACATGTGCTCGCTCCCAAAGGCAGAGAGCCAGCACATGGCACAGTTCCCCCAGGCAGAGGTTGGTGCCCCAGAGCAGGGCAGAATGCAAAAAGACAAACCACTGGCCATGCAGGGTCCTTTATCCGGGGCGAAGGGGGCAGGGAGAGCACATGGACCAATGGTCACAGGGCACAGGGGTGGCACATGGGCGGAGTTGGGGTAACAGAATCAATGGGAGAAACCCGAGGGAGTGGTTAGGGCTAGGAGCAGGGAAGGGGGGACCCACGTAGAGAAGAAAAGCACAGGAGAGGAGAAAAATACACCACTACAATGGAGAGAGACTATTTACAAGGGGATGTAGTGACAGGACAAGGGGGAATGGATTCAAAGTGAGAGAGAGTAGGTTTAGATTAAATACTAGCAAAAAATTCTTTACTGTGGCCACGCTGAGGCCCTGGCCCAGGTTGCCCAAAGCAGCTGTGGCTGCCCCATCCCTGGGAGTGTTCAAGGCCAGGCTGGATGGGACTTTGAGCAGCCTGGGATAGTGGAAAGTGTCCTTGTCCAAGACAAGGGGATTGGAACTAGATGATCTCTAAGGTCCCTTCCAACCCAAGCCATTCTGTGATTCTACAACAATAAATGAGTTCCAAAGCACCAGACTTCAACGTTATGCTGCCTTTGTAAAGCAGGGCTCAAAGTGCTTTAATGAAATAAATTCATTAGGCTTCAAAACCTTTCATCTCAGCATTACAGAACGATTGAATAGATTTGATTGGGGAATTTGATTGATGCCCAGAGGGTGCTGAGGCCCCGGCAGAGGTTGCCCAGAGAAGCTGCGGATGCCGCGTCCCTGGGAATGTTTAGGGCCAGGTTGGACAGGGCTTTTAGCAACCTGGCCTGGTGGAAGGCGTCCCTGCCCGTGGCAGAGGGCTGGAACCAGGTGCTGGGGGGCGAACAGGAGCCGCGCAGAGCGCTCTCCCCCAGAGATGCGGGGCCGGGCGGGCGGTGAGGGAGGAGCGCTCCGGCGGGGCGGGCGCGGCGGGCGAAGCCTCGCGAGAGCGGGCGGGGTGGCGGCGGCTGCCGCGCTCCTCCCCGTGCCGGTGCCGGCGAGCGAGGCCTGCGC
>VZTD01001290.1:373009-456431 GCA_013397725.1 Rhagologus leucostigma | reverse complement strand
GGGCCGGGCCGGGGCGGGGGGCGGTGTAGGAGATGGGGCCCGGGAGCGCAGGGAACGGGATGTGGGGAATAACGGGCGGTGTATGAAGAGAGGGTGTTGCGGGGATGGGGCACATGGCAGAAGGGAAAGGGTGCTGGAAGAGGCGTGGACAGGGACAGGGTGAAGGGGCTCTGAGCAGTGTGGGATCAGGGACAGAGCACAGGGATGAGCGACCCAGCGGAAAAGGACCTGGGGGTGTTGGTCGGCATCGGCGGAACATGAGCCCAAGGTGTGCCCAGGTGGGTAAGAAGACCAGTGGCATCCTCGCCTCTATCAGGAATAGTGTGGCCAGCAGGACCAGGGAAGTGGTCGTTCCCCTGTACTGGGCACAGGTGAGGCCACACCTCGATGCTGTGTCCAGTTCTGGACCCCTCAATTCAGGAAGGACATCAAGGGGCTGGACCACATCCAGAGAAGGGCAGTGGAGCTGGGGAGTGGTCTGGAGCACAAGTCTGGGGTTGTTTAGCCTGGAGAAGAGGAGGCTCAGGGGGGACCTTACCACTCTACGACTCCTTGACAGGAGGGTGGAGCCAGGTGGGGGTCGGGCTCTGCTCCCAGGGAACAATTGACAGTACGAGGGGACATAGTCTTCGGCTGAGCCGGGGGAGGTTTAGGTTGGACTTTAGGAAGAATTTCGTCACAGAAAGGGTGGTTAGACATTGGAATGGACTGCCCAGGGCAGTGGTAGAGTCACCATCTCTGGAGATGTTTAAGGAAAGGCTGGACATGGCACTCAGTGCAATGGTCTGGTGGACAAGGGGGGGTTCAGTCATAGGTTGGACTCAGTGATCTTAGAGGTCTTTTCCAACCTAGTTGATTATGTGATTCTGTGAGTTCAGGGACAGGGCATGGGAATAAGGGAACTGTGGGCAGTGTGAGGGAAGGGACAGGGAGATGCTGTGCCAGAGAATGAGGTTACGGGGATGCTGCATGAGGGAGTGAAGACAATGTGTAGGGGAGATATGGACACTGTGCTGAGAGATAAGGACAGTGTATAAGGAAAAGGGTGCCGTGGAAAGGGGTGTGAGGGACAGACTGTGGAAAACCGTGTTGTGCAAAGAAGGGATATGGATGGGGCATGTGGGAGCTAGTGCTGCACAGAGTGGAAATGGGAGAGGCAATGCATGGGGAGAAGGAGAGCGTACTGTGCAGGATGAGACAGAAAGGGGGTAGGGGAGGCTGCGATGAATAGGGGAAGAGAGCTGTGCAGGATGAGAGAGGCTCTGAGTGTGATGGAGTGAATGTGTGAGGGACTGGGGCAGGTGTGTGAGAAGGTTTGGGGCTCTGTGGAAGGGCTGGGTGCACAGGGAATGGGGAGGTAGATGAAATTATTTGGGGTAGAAAATAGGAAAGGTTGGGTTGGGTGTTTAATGGGTAGGGGAAATATGTGGAGGCACAGAGTCAGTGGTGGAGGAGAAACAGGCTGGAAGTGAAGGGTCAAGAGTCTCCTGTCAGCAGATGGGTTGGGGTTTCTGTGTGAATGCTCTGGAGGATAGAACATGGAAAAAGGCCATGTCAAGAAGACACAGTGTTTGGAAGGGGAGGGAAGGAAAATGGGTGTGGGGACGATGTAGTGTTTGAAAGGGGAGAGATGGAAAATCTGTATGGGGAATGTGTACAAGGAGAAAGAAACATAAGCAAAAGCATGGGAAAGAGCTTAGCAGTGAAACAAGCGGCTCTGATGGATTGTATAGCTGTAGGGAAGAAAGAGGAATTGTGGTGGAGAATGCAGCACTGCAAATTGGAGTTTGGGAGTTTACTGTAGGCTAGGATTTGTCTGATGCCATTCCTGTCTTCCAACTCAGGGTGCTGGCATTACTTTTTTTATAGCTTATAAGCAGCTCTTGTATCCTTCACTTTTTCCTGTTGTGATGTGGAGACTACATTTTTTAGGGCTTGTTCTGCTTTTTCCCTCCCACCCAGAATTATGCAGGACAGATGGCATGCAAGCTAGAGCTCATTTTGGGATGCCTTTATCCTTAAAAAAAATCTAAAGGAAAAGAGAGAAATGCACCATACTGAAGCTTTTTTACTCTTCTGGATGAATTGCACAGTACTTTACAAAATTTCTTTAAGGGATAGCCTTTCTTTTTTGTGTAAGAACTGAGATGCTGCTGTTGGCTAATCTTTTTTTGCCGGATAGTACATTAATTCTTTGATCTTGTATAGCTAGTTAGTTACCTGTTATATGTTACCCTGAAAGAACAAAGTCTATTGCCCATGAAGACAGATAGACACCCTAAAGGTGGTAGGTGTGTAAAAATGAAAGTGTGATTGCAGCACATTCTAACGTGCTCATGGTGGCTTTATCTGGCTGGCACAAGGTGTGGTTGCAGGAGCTTCAGTGTATGTTCATACTGTGATCTTCTAGCAAGTCCCCACGTGCACTGGTGTGTATATTGGGGGGAAGTGTTGTTTGTGGAAGTGACAGAACAGGACTCCCAAAACAATGCTGTTTGTAGGTTTGTTAAGTTACTGCAAAGGTGAGTGAGGGTGAGGCCCTGGCACAGGTTGCCCGGAGAAGCTGTGGATGCCCCATCCCTGGAGGTGTTCGAGGCCAGGTTGGATGGGGCTTGGAGCAACCTGGTCTGGTGGAATGTGTCCCTGACCATGGCAGAGGGTTTGGAACTAGATGATCTTTAAGGTCCCTTCCCATCCAAATCATTCTGTGACTCTGTGAGTGCAGGCCCTGTTCCACACAAGAAATATTTTAAGGAAATTAGGGTATGGATGGCTTACACTGATACAATTCTTTATGTTCCAAAACAGGTGCTTTTGTTGTGAATAATTTTTTTTTCCTTGACATAAACTGAGTGATGCAAGCTAATCTGGAAAGATGTATTTGTGCTGCAAGAACAGTGTCTTCATCATGTGTGCTTGTCTCTTAATGTTTGTATGACTGATTAAAGTCCTCTGGAATGGGGAGAAAAGTCATGTACTATGTAAGAAGAATTTTTATCTCTACAAAGGGTGGAGAATTTCCAAAGGAATGTGTATTTCTTTTAAGTCAGAAACAATGTACTTGCTGAAAGGAACATTTTCTGGTAAGTTACATCTTTCAGTGACTTCTGATTATATTAGCAAATTTCCACCAAAGTTACAAGTTTTTAACACCTTTTCCTGTCATCTTGGTCAGCTCTTCAGGTCTGGCCCTGGGGGATCCCCTGTGCATGAAAGGCCTTGGTCTGAGGCTCCTTGGTCTGTGGTCTGGTGATCTCAGACAGCCTTACTGTGTGGAGTGTTTGCAGTGTCAGAGGTGCCTGGGATGCTGCTTTTGAGTCCCTGGCTCGTGGTTAGTAGGGCTGGGTGTCTTGGAGAATGTTGTCTAGGGTTTGCAAAGGATGAGGGATGTCAGGTTCTTTATTGCAGGGCTGAGAATTGAACGAGGCATTTGGTGTTTGTGGAGTTCAGAGCTGCTGGTTGTGCAACAATGTTCCTCAAATCCTTTCAAGATCCACAACAGCTTCTATTTGTGTGCTAATACGTGTTGAATAGTTACAGATGCATTTATTAATAATTTATTTTCACCTTCATCATAAAAAAGCAAAAGGGAGTGGAAAGCACTGAGACACTGATTTCTCTTTTTTACATGTAGCAAAACCTTTTATTTTGCCAAGCTGTATGTTAGATTTCAGAATCTTGCGTCTGTTTACTGAAGGAGTGAGTCCTGCACTTCTCTGTATTAACATAAAGTGGCCAAGTCCTTGCTAATAAGTCATGTAGAATCCCTATAAAACATCAGAAATCCCTTATTTTATTCTCTCAGGGTTGGAGGAAGGTATGAGATGACAGTTAAGTTTTCTCTGGCAGTATTTACATTGAGCTAGTTATGTGCCTGGTGTAGGAATCCTCAACACTGATGCCTTTCACAGAGAAGTTTGGTGTAGCCAGTGTTTTCCAGTGCAGGTGTGTGAGTGTTCCTTTCCGTTGTTTTGATGTTTTAGCAACTGAGCTTTTGGTGTGCTGAGAAAGCATGGGCTTGTGCTTGGCTGTGAATGAGGGGTTTTGCTTTGCTCTGCATGAAGTCTTGGGAAAATGCAGGCTGGTTAAGCGTGTTGGACAAAAGGGTAGAATCATAGAATCATTTAAGTTGGAGAAACCTTTGAGATCATGGAGTTCAACTCTTAACCCAGTACTGCCAAGTCCATCACTGAACCATGTTCCTGAGTGCTGTATCTACATGCACAGGATGAGCCAAGAAGGTAGAAGTAGTGAAGGATAAAACAGGTGTTCTTTACAGGTAAATATAGGGTAACAATGCTTTTTGGCAAAGTGGCTTGCCTCGCAGATCCTTTGGGGCTTTCTAAGGAAGTTGGTAAGTGGGCAAAGCAGATGGTTGTATTTTCAGAGGAAGGTCAGCAAGATCTTTTCTGCAGAAGCCTTTTTGGTAAGTGGACAAAGCAGAAAGTTGGATTTTCAAAGGAAGGTCAGCAAGATCCTTCACCAGAAGCTTTTATACAATCTGAGCTATCATTGATAAGGAAAAGTCTTTACAGAGCAGAGTGACTCTTCAAATGATAAGAAATATAGTCTGGAGAGAAATAATATGTCTTGTGAAGGAGGTGCCAGTGAAATTCCATAGAATCTGGACTGATGATCTGGAAAACAGGTGAGTGGTGAGTTAATGAGGTTTGTGGGCAATGCTAACTTTTTTGGGGTAGTAAAGACTGTAGAAGGACCTGTTGCTTTTAGTGGATGGATAGTAGGATAGCAGATGGGATCCAGAGTTGCTGTGAGAGTTAGCATTGTTCCTTTCTTCCGCATGTGGTTTCTTCTTCTACATCCAAACTGGCTAGCATAACATTGGAAGGAGATCCCTAGGTCTTAATGGATAGCTTTATAAAAACAGTTAGCTCAGTGTTCATTCATGGTACAAAAAGAACTGAGAGGGGAGGGGAATGTTAGAAGTTAAAAGAGCATGTACAGCATGTGTGTACACTGTTATGTATCCACAGCGTTGCCTCCAGCTGAAGTGCTGTGTGCGGTTCTGGTGGGTTTCTTTTTTCTTCCCCCTCCTCAGGAACTTCCTCAGTTCTCTAACAGAACTAGAAAAGGTACAGAGAGGATGATGGAGTGATTAAGAGGAGAGCTTCCTGAAGAGCTTCTCAGTTAGAATGGCTGAATAGGCTCGGCCTCTTCAGTCTGGGAAAGAGATGATTGAATGGGGCCATAGTAGAGATCTGTAAATGTAGTAGAATAACACAGCAAGGATGAGTGGCTGCTTAGGGTCACATAATGCAAAAGCTAGGGAGTGCTAAGAAATCTAGCAGCTAGCTGATTGCAAAGGTACTGGGTAGGCGGTTCAGAAGCATTAGGAGGTTTTGGTTGGTTGGTTTTGGTTTTTACAGAAATAACCCCCATGTGAATCTGAAGTTGTGGATGTTAAAAGTTTACATGAGTTTAAAATGATTGGGCAGACAGAATAAAAATGTGTTGTGGCCATTAAAAAAATACATTGTATCTGGTTCAGGAAATCCTTGAGCCACTACTGTCTGGTTTCTGGGAGATTATATGAGAGAACTATCACAAGGTTTCCTCTTGTGTTTTATGTTACCCTTGTAGGCATGTATATTAATGGACTTTCTCATTCAGAGGTAGGATACTGGACTGGATAGTCTTTCAGTCTGATTTGGCACAGCTGTTCTTTTGAGTCTTCACAGGAAGATCATGTTCTTTGAGCTTTACAGAGCTAATCCCACCATTCCTTTCAATGCTGTCTGCCTGAAGGAGTGGCAAATCAGCTCTTCTTGCAAGCTGCCTGTCACTTCCTGGGTCGTGAGCTGGTAAGTTCTTTCACTAGCAAGGGAATAAGCCCTTCATGCTCTAGAAGGGGCTGCTGTGTATTGTTTTGTTGATCTTTTGAGAGGAAAGTCCTCTGAAAGCTTTGTTAGGCCCCGTACTGGTCTACTTAGTTGTAATTCTTAATTCTGTTGTGAGTGGTCACAATCAGGAAAGAATCCAGCCTCAACACTTCACCCTAGCTGTGTTACTGTCTTGAAGCTTGTGAAGGCCCTGCCTTGAAACTGGGTTTCTGAACCTGACTGATTTGACCCTGGATAAGTCAGGTATTAGCGGAGAAGGGTTGTCATGCCTATTTGAGCTCCAAGGAACTCTGTCGATGGCACAGAAAGTGTTTGAGGCACGTACTTTTCCTAGCTGAGTCTAGTTTTGAACAATAACTATTCACTTTATAATTGATAGCCAGTTCAGGCCCTCTCAGACTAGCCCAAGAGATTTTTCTGCATGACTTCTTAACAAATTTGGAGAATTCTTTTGAATTCTGCTAATTGGAGTGAATGTGCCTTGCTTTTTATTTTTCATCATACCCAAGTTCTTAACAGATGCCTGTCAGTCACTACATTTGAACACATCCCAGCAGGAAGTACAGCAATACAGGGTCTAAGAGTGAGCTGCATTTCTCCCTCTCCATTATGCTATAATTGCATCCTGGAAGATGGACTTACACCGAGCCCCTTGCCAGTTTGCACTGGTTTGATGGCTGCTGCTTTTGCAGAAAGGCAAGTTAAGAGTTGTGTGCTGTGTCTGAAGGTGTGGAGTTCTCTGATTGCTCTTTCACCATGTCTGGGTGGGAGTCCCTTGTCTTGTGGTAGTTGTTGGGAGGAACTGTTTTCATAAGTATTTTCTTTGAAGCTGACAGGAGAAAAACTGAAGCTGAAGAGAGTGAGAGAAAGAAAGCTGAGATGGAGCAAACCTGACAGTCCAGATCTCTCTTCAGGCTTTTGTTTAAAGAAGCTGAGAAAGGTGAAATCTGGGACTTCTGACGCTAATCGAAGGAGAAGAAAACAGTCCCACCTGGGAAGGTTGATGTGCAGGCAGCACAGCAGAAAGCTGGAAGATGTAACTGCGAAATACAGCACAAAGAAATGATGCTGCAAGGTGTACTGAGCTTGTGATCCTCAAGCATACTGTCTGGGGAAGCTCAGCTTCTTTTGTTCCAGAAATTCCCTTTAAATGCTTGGTAGTAAGTTGAGAAAAACAGATCTGATAAGCTTCTTGGTCACAAACTAGGTACTGCTGGTTCTTGCTGTCCCTGACCAGCTTCTCTCTGGGGTTCCCCCAAGACTGCCCATGGCCCAGGACCCCATCCCAGGCCTCAGGGATGTCAGCCCCTGCCCCAGGGACTGCACAACAGGGCCGGTCTCCATCTCCCCACAGCCTTGCCCTGCCCACCCATGGGTCCTGTAGAGCCAGGCTAATGTCCTGTCTGACCTCGGGCCATCCCTGTGGCCCTGTTTGGACATTCTGGGGCTGTGGCTGACCTTGTTCCCCTTGCTGGGCCTGACCCTGACCCCCGCGTGCAGTCTGATGTCCTGCCTGGCCTCAGCCCATTCCTGGACCCATGGAGGTGCCCAGTGCCCTCAGCTCTGCCTGTCCCTGCCCTGCTACAGAGTTCAGAGTCACATCTCTAGTAAAAGTTTAAATGAGAATTATTAGTAAGTCTTACTATACTTTCACTTAGTGACTAAAGGTTTTAGGGCAGTGACAAATACACAGACACAGTCACAGAAGCAGGATTCTGCAGTGGGCACTGACAGTATCAGTTCAACTTCAGCACTGAGACAGGATCCTGGCTCTGGTACAGCAAATGTGCATTAAGACTCTGCCAAATGTACATGAGTTTGCAGTGCACTAATTTGAGGCTGGTGGGAGATTATCTTCTTGCTTTTGCTCATAAGGAGAAAGGGAAGTTGTGAACTAGTAGTCCTTAACACACCAACAAGTGTTTGTTAAAATTTTTGGTGTAGGAGGTTCCACAACATTTTTAAGTAGCCTGCTTCAAATTTTAGAACATCAAGGAAGAGTTTATTTCTACTATTACAGGGTTTTTTTTGCACGTAAATTATAATGAACTTACTACAGAGACCCATTAACACTGCCACAAATGCTGAATGTGTACTCTTACTCTGCAGTGTCCCATGACAGATTTAATGTATCTCTCTTCAGTAAAGCTGTGGTATGCTCAATGTTTCGGGTATACCTGTGGAAGCTTACTGAAATATTTTCTATACTATTTTATCCTTAAAATCTTTATGTTTTTACATCGAGGCATGTGAGCTACATTGACCTCACATGCAGAACTTGACAAGAGTTTGCCTTGATCTAAATATTTGTCTTTTGAGGATTGTGGAAATGGAAAGTTATGGTCAGCAAACTGGAAAGAAGAGAGGGACTGAATACATGGAGGAAAAATCTTCCATAAAATTTAAGCTAAGCTTACTAGTCATTCATCTTCTGTACCTTTTTGCCCTCTAGAACTTTTTAAGATGGACAATTACTGTCACAGTGAGTGCTAGTGAGACAGTTGGGAAGGGGGATGAACTCTGTATCGGATTCTGTGCTTTTGTCCACTTGGTTCCTATGTATAATAAAGGATTCTTGTGTATTTTTGAATATTAAAAAGTGAAAGGAGTAAGGGTTTTGTTTTTAATTGGTAGTTGTTAATTGGTTTCCATGTAAGCTATTGATAGACCAAGTACTGACATTAAGTGTTTCTTACAGTCAGCCTCAAAAAGTCCTGAAGTGGGCTCAGCCAGTAATACACATGCTAAGCTTGAAATGAAAACACTGGGTACTGAAAAGTTAGAATAATGTTAATACCAACACATTTCCTCATATTTGTGGCCCAGAGGTTTAGAGATGACACTAATTCATGGTTAATTTTAAGTTATGCAGAATGGTCATGATGTCATTTGCAGTAAAGAGAAAAGAAGTGTAAGTATGCTGGATTTGCAGACCTTTTGATGGAAATCATGAAGAGTATTTACCTGTTTTACTCTGTGCCAGATTTTCTCATTACAAAACTAATTCATAATCATGCTGTGTTGGGAAGGAAGAGGGGGAACATCCATCTAAAATTATTATCTGCTGTATGTTTTAGTGAGATGAATCAAATCAGTTTTGCTTCTCTCCCCAAATCCTCCAGGTGGCAATCGTGCACCAGAGTTAGTATGAAGCTTTTTCTGTCATTGAATCTTTTCCATACTGTCCTTGGGATGGCAACAGCAGAGGGTGCTGCTGTCAGCTGTGGCAGTGCAGAATAGTGCACATAACTTGGATGCAGGCTGGTTTCATAGATTTGGGCAGTCCTAAGCTGGGTTGTGGTGGGTGCAACGGTATATTTATCTCTACAGTTGGTAGTTACGAAAATAAGCCCTTGAAAATAAGCTATGATGGAATAGATTTAAAGTTTGTCTATGTAAGTTTATGTGGCAGTACTGTTTCAGCAGGCTCTGGTGCCTGCAGACGTGTTAATTTCCCTGTAAAAATGAGTGAGAAAAGAATTGTTTCAGTTACAAAGTTCAGAACTTGAATTACATAATTTTGCTTTGTAGTGGGAGGTTTACTTAT
Source organism: Rhagologus leucostigma (assembly GCA_013397725.1). Classification (NCBI taxonomy): domain Eukaryota; kingdom Metazoa; phylum Chordata; class Aves; order Passeriformes; genus Rhagologus; species Rhagologus leucostigma. Next base: position 447,023 of record VZTD01001290.1, on the reverse strand, counting down.
CCTCCTTTTTACTTTTAAGGTCTAACTTCAGTAGGAAGCTCATTAATTTTTTTATATTAGATTATCTTGTCTTCCCTGATTATGAAGCCGTTGGTGTGATGCAGTCTGCATTCTTTACCAGACCCAGATTTTATGCTGGGTCTGTAAATACATGTATTTGAAATAGAAGGTTTTTCCCAACCTTGTCCTGAAGAAAGATTGGTGGCTTTTGGGTTTAATTTTACAGGGAAGGATTTTGGTAGGATTGGTCCTATCAGATAGCAGGTACACTTCAGTTCAGGTTACAAGCAGCTTCATTCCCTGTCTTCACTTGCTCATTTATGTAGAGGAAGCAAAATCTGTAATGCTGGGACTGAATCTGTTTCTTCTTCAGGTGTTGAATCTGAAACTCATCATGTCACTACCTGACAGAAAAGTGCCTTGTAAGCTGTACGTACCCAAGTGGCTGCTCTTTGCCTCCACTGTATGGAGTGATTTGATAAGTTCTGTTCCTGTTATCTGTTGTTTTTTGTTGCTGTTCAAGGTTACCACAGACTTCAAGCTTTTCTTGCACCTTTTACAGCTTGAGGAGCATTTTTATAGAGAAGCAGAGTGATGTGACTTCCTTTGTTAGGGAGTTGGTGGAGCAAAACAGAAACTGCCAAGGTGCTTGTGCTGTGAGCAGCAGAGTGGGGGTGGCTGCTTTTGGCTGATGGAGGGGTAGTGACTCTAGACATTTAATTGTTTAGTTGGAAAATACCCAAGACCTTTAAGATTATCACATCCAGCTGTTAACCCAGCTCTGACAAGTAGCTCAGCACTCGAGGTTATGGTCTGGGTCTGGACCTGTGTGAGCTTTGACCAAGTATCATCTAGTTTCCAGGCATGATCTCCTGCATCTTCAGTTCTGTTGTGTTGGGGCACTTTAGCCCGCTGAGACGACAACAGAAAAATTGGAGTAGCTGTATTTCTGAGCTGCCTAACATATTTCTCCACACGTTCTGTTGTCCAACATTTCATGTAAATGTCCAAAGCAAACTTGAAGAGAAGAGGAACCTTCAGTTATGCAAAGCTGCAAATCTGAGTGGTTTTTAAAAGTTATCATAGAACAGATAGTGTCATAGAATATCCTGTGTTGGAAGGGACCCACAAGGATCATGAAAGTCTCACTCCTGGCCCTGCACAGGACACCCTAATAATCACAGCAAATGTCTGAAAGCATTCTGCAAATGCCTCTTGAATTCTGCCAGTCTTGGTGCTGTGCCCACTTCCCTAGGGAGCCTGTTCCAGTTCCCAGCCATCCTCTGGCTGAAAAACTTTTTCCTAGAAGCCAACCTAAACCTCCCCTGACACACCTTCATGCCCGTTCCCTCAGGGCCTGTCACGGGTCACCAGGGAGAAGAGCTTGGTGTCTGCCCCTCCTCTTCCCCTCTTGAGGATGTTGTAACCTCAGTGAGGTGTCCCCTCAGTCTCCTCCAGGCTGAACAGACCAAGTGACCTCAGCTGCTCGTATGGCTTCACCCCTGGGCCCTTCACTGTCTTCATGGCCCTCCTTTGGGCACTCTTAACAGCTTTATGTCTTTTTAATATTGTGGACCCCAAGGACTGGAGGTGAGGCCACCCCAGTGCAAAGCAGAGTGGGACAATCCCCTCCCTCATCTGGCTGGCGATGCTGTGCCTGATGCCCCCTCAGTTCACAGCCGGCCCTCCTCAGCAGATGAGATGAGTAGATGGCAATGTACCTTGGGAGGCACCACCTCGTGAAGGAGTACATTTGAGTTGCCTTAGGGAAATGTTAGTGTTAGTGTTGAAGATTTGGCAGGCAGTACTTGAAGACACCAAATACTTCTCGAATATATTTTTGTATGTCTTGAAAGCTGAATGTGAAAAACCAAAAGCCTGCTTAATTCACTTTTGAAGTTGTGGGGGAAGAATGAAAAAGGTCAAGAAATGTAAAAATTGCTGTTAAGCTGGGATGTTAATTTGGTTGTGCCTAGCAATTGCTGTTCCTTTCCTTTGTACTTTTTAAATTGCTAGCTTTGTAGGGATTTTTGTCTTTAAATGAATTTGATGATTTCAGTTTTCTTTTTTTAAGAGTTTATCTTTTTATTACCCAGCTGAACAGTTATGTTAATGAGTTTGGTTTCCATTTTGCTTGTAAGATTAAAGCTGATGGTGAGACTACATAGTCAATGGCAACATTAGTTTGCAGTTCTGAGAGTGTAAGTGCTCAACAGACTAGTTTTCTGTCAGTTTTCAAAGCCAAATGCTAAGTAGAGACGTTCAGTCTTTCCAGTTAACTTGCTGAAAATGGGTACATCAATTCTGATAGCGGAATCTGCCTTTCAGATAGCTCTGCTGGTATCTGCTGCAGTCTCTACAGCTTGGAAAGAAATTACTTTTATGTATGATGTTATAGCTTGATGTCTAATGAAAAAGAGTCTTAAAGAACAAAATCACTGAAATCTCAACTTAATTTCATTTTGTTTATATTATTCTGGATTTTAACTCCTGAGTAAGTTAAATTATTTAGTTATTAGTATTGTTTATCACCACGGTAAGATTGTTTTGTGCAAGCTTTTTAGTAGTAACAGGGAGACGTTTAAAAGAGCTGTTTTGCCAATGATAGTCCAAACCAGTTCAGTATTTTGGTATGTTCAAGGATCGAGGGGAGTGGCAAGTGGAGCCTTTGCTTACAAGAGAGGCAATGGTGCCTTTGACACAAGTTCTGGGTGAGCCTCCTGCCTTCAGCCTGCCCTGCTGTTTGCTCCTGCTCCTGCCTTGTGGTTGGCGTCCTCCTCCCATGTACTGATGCTCGAGTGTGTGCTCTCCTGCTGCAAATCAGACTAGTGAGGAAGCCTGTAGTAAAGCAAACCTTAAAACAACAAAAAAAAAAAAAAAGGAAAAGGGGAGGCAGAATTTCTCTTTAGATTTGCTACTGAAGAAAAGGGAACGTAAGACTATTGCCATTGTTGATACTTTTTTTGCCAGGTAAACCATTGTTACTAAATGTACACCAAAAATGTTATGCCTCCTGTGGTAGCTTGGTAACCTCTCTCTGGTTTGCTGCATTGGTTTGTTTTCAAGTGTCTGTGGAAATACAAGGCAGTACCTGTAAGAATGGCAAGGAGATGTTGCTGTCTCTAATAGTCAAACACAGAGTTGAGAGTGTTACCTCTGTACCCAGTGAGGAGATCACTACTGAATATTTTTCACTTCTTATTAGGATGAAGTACTTAATCTGTGGGGCATTTATGTGAGAGCTGATTATTTTTTGTTGAAAGGATCTGTTAATGAAATGAAGTTGGTTTCTGTTGTGGATAGCACTGGAAACCTAATTTAAAGGTTATATGGAAAAAAAGCTTTGAAGGCTGATAGTAATTCTGCAGGAATATTAGCTTATTAGCTTTTATGGGTTTTGGTTTTGTTTGGTTTTGGGTTTTTTTTCAGTATAGATGTACATTAGGTGCAACTGAGAGGAGACTAGAGCTAAAAAAGTCTGGTAAGAGAGGACAGTTTAGGTCACAGTTTCTGATCATTTGTACCTGCCATGGAAGTATCTTCTTCAGGTGTGTAGAAGAAATGTCCTGAACTGCTTTAAAGAGCAACGTCATTCTCCTCTCTGTGTCTATCCCAAAGCCTTTCTAGTTTGTTCTGACGAACTAGTGTAAGAGGAGAAAACAGCCACATGAACTTGAGGAAAAGCTGTAAGCATCATAGACAATAAGATGGCTTTTTTCCCTATCCCGAAGACCAGACTACTTGAATTAAGTAGAAGTCCACTTGCTAACAAATTGCTTGTTTTCTATCCTGTGCAATTTAGCTTTTTGGTCTCACTTGCTGTTAAGCTGATAGATTCAGATATCCTACTTGAGGTACCCTAATTGTTTTTTAAAAAACCTTCCTGCTTTAGTGGGAGACTATTTTTGTCCTTGGTAGTTTAATTCCCTGTTCTGCAAGATTTGTTTGCAAGGAATAGTTCCACTGACTCCCAGCAATCTCTGCATTGTGGCTGCTCAGCATTGGCATGGATGCCCAAACCAGCCTCTGGTTTATTCTGATTTACAACTCAGACTTCTTTTAGTCTACAGCCTTTCAGGGTGTTAAAGTAGCAGTTCCAGACTTGCAGTTTTTGTAGCCTAAGTGTTGCTGTGTTTACCTAATGACAAACTGAAGTTACTGTAAAATAAGTATTATGTCTGTAGTAGCCAACACAGTCATTATTGAATGCTAAACATGTTTTATGTTCTGTAATGCCAGTAATTACTTATTAAAATTCTGCAAATTCTTTACTGAATATTCTTCAGACAAAAAATACTAACTAAGCAATTGTTTCGTCCTTTATTTTGAGAAATATTTTACAGTATTGTTTTTCATGTTGTGCTTAAAATAGGCATTGAGAGATTTTTGTACTTTCTTTGGAGCTGACATTGGGAGGGCTTATGGAGCCATGTAATTCTTATAGTATCCCAAGAAAGAAATAATTTGCACAGTATTGGTACTTGATGTCTTAAGTACTTTAAGACCTTCTTAATGTAATTTGGCATATTGTAGATTATACCGATACTGAATATATTGGCACAATAAGTTTTATGTTAATATTTTAATTAAGTTATTCCCTTTGACATGTCTGGTGTTTGTTTTTTTCCCCTAATAGGTGCAGGGAAAACACCAACTTTAGGAGGAGGATTCCACGCCAATCTGGGAAAGGAGTCACGAGCACAAACTCTACAGAATGGTAATAACAAATTTTAGTCTTGTTGATAAGAATTTCTTTTATTAATATGGTTGATACAATAAAGTTTTAGTTTTGTGTGTGACCTCAAAACCTTGTCAGGGCCCTTACTGTTCAGTGGACAAGTCTGCCTAGTGCTGATTTTTCATTGTGCTCTCATTTGGCTGCTACACCTGATTTATGAGTTCATGTAGCTGACTGACAAAGGGTAATGGCACCTGACAATACTACTGTGGTTTAAAAGGGCTTTTTCAAGGTTGAAATGCCTATTGCACCTTTTTATTATCTGTTAAACCTATTGTGGCTTTTTATTTAGTCAGTTTTCAGGGTTCTTGAAATGCTTTATTCATGTTTATTTTTAAGTATAATTCTTCAAATATTTTTGGTCTTAAGCAATACTAGTGTGAGATAATGCGTGTAAGTAATCATGTGCTTAATATGTGATCGTTGAATAGAGAGAGGAAAAATGGAAAACAGGTTTTAACGCACAGACGACATTAAAATAAATATTCTCATTACATGCTTTACATTTTAACTGAGATCTCCATATTCTACACTCTTTAAAGAGAGTGAATAAAACCAGCTTTTATTCCAGGAGCAGAATGGTCTTCCAGTTTGCTGTTACTCATATCAAGGGACAGGAGTTGTCATTTTTTGGCTAATTAATACTCCTGTCTCATGACTCTTGGAGATGACAGCTGATGGACTGTCATAGCAAAGTCTCAGAAGCTGACATGTAATTAACCAGGGATGTAAATGGGTTTTACTGATAAGGTACTCATTTGGGGGAGATATTTTAGAGAAAGGTATTTTCCTAAATTAATCTTACATTTGCAACTCAACACAGAAAAATCTTGCCTATATTACGCCCCCATAGGTATACGAAGAGTGAGATTGATCTGATGTTGTATCTTCATACATATAGACAGGTTAAGAGTGATCTGTCGCTGAGGTATAGTCAGCTTACTTTACTCAGCATATTCAGCTGATGTATATACAGATTGTTTTATATGCAGAATGTTTTATTCAGCTGTTTATACTTAAGAGTATTGAGCCCTTTTCTGTTTGGCAAAGTAAACCTTGCACTTTAGGTGAGCTAGTATCAGTGTCAGGTCTGAAGTTACTATCTTAGGAGTTTCAAATTTCCTGTCTAACATGTAACCTATATAAGAAGTGGGATAAAGCCGCTAAACGTAGTGAAGTCTAGTTTTGGATTAAGGCACTTTAATCAAAACTGTAATTTTGAACAGGCATTTTAAAAATAAATTGGCTTTTTGTGCATAAGAACTTCACAGTTGTCTCTAATTGTAGAAAAGTAAAATGCTGATGGAAGGAAATCTGTCTTGTTGCTTTGTGGAGTGTTTGAATCCTTCAAAAGCCCTTTTGGTTATGCCAAAAGGTAATCACAAGTAAAGACAGTGTAGGCGTTTTTCTAGAATCTAAACACAGCTTTTTTCTTGGATGAGTGTTTGCTGGGGAATATGTCTGAGCATCTTCCTTCCCCACAGCTTTTGTGTGTGGGGCCTCCCTGATCAAAAACAATGATTGTGACTTGGCTGCAGTATATCAGCATTGGATACAAGAAATTTTAGTTGCTTTAAATGAGCTTATCTCCCAAACAGTCTTGAAACAGGAAGATAATTTTTCTTTTTACTTACACCTCTCTGAAGCTCTTTGCAGGTTTTCTTCTATTTTTTCTCTTTGTGCCAATCCTTTCTATAAGGAGCAAGTATTTGGTCTTTGGTTTCTGTAGCCAACCTACCTTTGTCATGCTGCCAGTCTGTCTCTGGGAAAGTTCTTTTCAGTGAGCTAAGTGATGTTCTTGCTCAGTCCCAGGCATGACAACAGCAGCTGATATTTCAGGTAGAGCAATTGGTGTTTGAAAGGCTTTTCTTTTCTGCTGCTGTATAATGAGCCGGTTGTCTGCTGCTTTTAATCACACTTCTGGCTTTACATAGTTTTTAATTGCAAATTGAGCTGTGGCAATGAGCTTACAAAATCTCACCCTGTCAGTGTGGGCCCATGATCATGGCTTTTTTTGGGGGGTGAAGTTATGTTAATATCCATCATGATTAGACTTGAAAGTGTAGCAAGGTAAATGAACTTACTGTACGTATTTTGAAGGAGAGGTATGGAGTTGTTCATTGAGTGAAATTGAAGTGCACTGGTAGTTGGCTGTATTAAAAATGAACAGTTGCAAAAAATGCCGAGCTACTTATTTATTTATTTATTTACTGGTGCCACTACGTTGGCATTTCCAAAGTTAACTGTACTGCAAATGAAATGCTGACACTTGCTCCCGTGGGGATGCTGGCGCAGGACAGCCTGTGAGCAGCTCCAGGAGGCCTGGTCCTGCCACTCGCTGGTGGCTCTTCTGTCAAGGCTGCTGCTGCCTTTGGTAGTGTGAGCACACGATTCTCTCCTGCTCCATGGAGGCTGCTGCTGAAGGGAAGAGCCGGGCTGTGGGAAGCAGGGATGGGCGGCGGATGGAAGTCCCCAGTGTACTGGAGAGCAGCTGAGAGCCTGTGTGTGGTCCAAGAGCGCTGGCAGGTCCCGCTCTGTGCCTGCTCTGCTTGCCAGCAACCTGCGGGCCTGACGTGGTGCAGGGAAAAGTCCAGCCATGGAGCAGGGACTTGCTGGGTTTTAAAAAACAACCACATCCCCCTGCTATCCCTCCATTTCCCCTCTCCTTCCCCACGTAGTTTGGGCCAAATTCTTCCTCGGATAAAAGTAAAGTCTGTCTTTTCAGGGGAGGTGGAAGGGAGGTGATCTGGACTCACTGTCTCTTACTTAATTACCAGCAAAGCAGCTGGGCTTGGCTGAGTGTATGATGCTGCTTATTTTTGAGGCTTTTAATGAAAGGATGTTTAGAAGTAGATGAAGAACAGTTTTGTATTAGAATGCTTAAGGTAATAACTTTTTTCTCGTCCATTCTGAAGTGAAGAAATGCAAAAGTAAAATCTCCCAGCAACTGCTCATCAATTCTGGACTCTTCTACAAAATCATTGTGTGCATTGGTGTTTTTATAAATATGTATATATATGCTCTAAACAAAAAGCCGTGGGCAAACCCTGAACATTTTGTTATTTTCAGGTTTGTGTAAGAATGTCCATTACACAGAACTAGTCTCTCTTACCACATGTGCCTTTGCTGTACCTTTCCTCACTATTTATAATGCAGCAGGGCATGGCTGTTCAGTTTCTCCTTTTCTTTGCTGAACCAGCTGATGTTTGTGTGTGTTCGTTTGGGAATTGGCTGCTTACAGAAACTGGAGTCTTGTTTACACTTGCTAAAATATTTATGCAGGGAAGACTTAATACTGTTGTATTTGTTCATAATCACTTTGATTTTCAGAGTGCAGTACTGTGCTAATTGAGTGTACAAAGCTCCACAAGTTCAACAAGCTCAGGCCCACAAAATCCTTTGTATCTGTGCATATAGACCTCATTTTTGTAGTAAAAACCTGCACACCTGTGAGTTGATGTGGTGTTTCAGCTTCAACTTTGTTTTAGGGGATATGGCAAAATAGCTAAACATGGCTGATTTTGTGAAAAAGAAGAATTAGGAATAAAATACCAGCTCAGAGGGGGGACTCTGACAAGACATCGTCCTCTGTGTCTGAGCCTCTTCAAATTTCTACAGTATTGGTCAACACTTACAGTTACTTCCAGGGCTGAAATGCAGAGTGATGTCTCTTTAAATCCCATTTTACAGTTCTGTGCTGCATTACATAATCTCTCTAAATAGCCAGTTTATTCTTGTTTCCTTGCAGGCAATCTGCTCTCACTATATCCGTGTCAGAGTCGTTGTTACAAGGGAGTTGTTCTTGACTTGGAGCTCTGATACTTTCAATAGTCTTCAGTGACCAAAAAGAAAAGGGAGAGGGGAAGGAGGGTCAATGGCATGATTATAACTTGAAAGCTTCAGTTGCAGATATTCAAATTTGGTTTAAACTAAGTTTGAAGATTGCAGCTGCATCTAGCTTAATCCAATTTCTGAACTGTTGTGCTGTGTTTTTAGTTATTTCTTTAAATGAGTGTGTTTTCCCTCAATCCTCTTAAATACCAAAACATAGCTAACAGTATTTTAATGCTAAATGGGAAAGTGTTTCTGAAGATGTTCTGTAATGCATTTTTTATTGTTTACATTTAATGTATTTGCTTAATTCTTTAACATTTGTTGTCATCACTCATTTCATAGCTGGTTTATTACAAGTGATTATGGAGGGCTCTGCTTCCTCCTAGAACTATACATTGTGAGTTAGACCAGGACAATATATTACACATGTGTGTGAGGAACAGAAGTATCCAAAGGGGAGGAACAGAGAACACTATTTAACAAAACTAAAACAGGAAGGGAAGAGAGAATAGTGGAATCCTAGAATAACTGAGATTGGACAAGACTTCTGGACGCTGACAAAATGGTGGCTTTGAAGTTGCATTAGGCTGCTGAGGGCCTAGGGCAGCTGAGCTCCAGTTATTACCAAGGAAGGATACCAGAGTTTTTCTGGACAACCTGTTCTCTAATGGTTGGCTACCCTCACTGTGAGGAATTTTTCCTTGTGTTGAGTCAGAACTTACTTTGATGAAATGTGACTCTTGTCTCTTGTCCTTTTGCTGTGCATGTCTGGTCATGCAGCTCTGGCTCCATCTTTATAAGCTCCCACTGCATAGCTGAAGGCACCAAAGAGACTTCTCCCTCAGCTTTCTTGTCTTGAGATTCAGCAAATTCGTCTGTCAGCCTCATCCGTGTGCTGCAGTCTCCGAATCATCATAGGGACTCTCTGCTGGACTTGCTGCAATATGTCAATGCCTCTTCTGCAGAGGAGTCCTGAACTAGACAAAGTACTCTAAATATAGTCTCACAAGTGCTCAATGGTGGATGATAATCACTTCTCTTGACCTGCTGGCTGCAGTCTTAATAACGTGGCTCTGGGATGAAGTTACCCTTCACCACTGCGATTGGGTGCTGCTGAGCCATGTTCAGCTTTTTGTCCATGAGGAGCCTACATCCTTTTCTGCAAAAAAGTCGAACAGTCCCCAGCCTGTGTTTTTGCCCTGCAGTTCTTCTGTCCCAGGTGCAGAAAAATTGCATTTGGCTCGTAAGGCTTCTGTCAGCTCATTTCTGCAGCATCTTTAGATTCCTCTGAATAGTGGCTCTGCCCATCAGCATATTGGCCATTGTTCCAATGGGATGTCATCTGCAGGCTGGCAAAAGAAACGTCCTGGCCTGTTCATGTTGTTAATGAAGGTGTCAAACAGTATTCACTCCAGTATAAATCTCAGTTTAAGTCTGATGGTGAAAGTGCTGAGCACTACTCTTTGAACCAGGCCAGCCTTTCACTCAAGTTGCTGTTCACTGGCCTAGTCCAGATCTCCACAATTTGGCTGCCAGGGAGAATGATGAAATGGGCTGAGGGAAGAGCTGTAGTTACAATTTATCTTGACTGCATTCTGGCTGTTGCAGTTGGGCATGATCTACCCTCATGGAATCTGTGCTGGCAATTCCTGGTAACCTTCTTGGGTTTTGTGTGTCCGGAAATGGTTTCCAAGTAGATTTGTAGCCTTCCAAGAGGCTGAGGGGAGCCTGACTCACCTTTGGAGTCGTACTTCTCCCTCTGGAAGAGAAGCCTGATGCTTGCTGCCTTCTAGTCAGAGAGAACCTCTTCAAATTCCTACAACTTTTAAAGATGGCAGAGATTACTCTTTTTACCATCTCCTTTTGCATCCTCAGATGTATCTCATCAAGTCCAATTAACTTGTGTGTGTAGATTTTGCTTAACTGAGCCCTTGCTCAGTCTTTCTCTACCATGGATAGTTGCTTACCTCTTCCCTGAACCAACTGAAGCCCTCTGAAATCCAGGGTTGCAATTATGCTACCCATCTTCCTCACATCCCTCAAGATCTTGTTTATCTCGAGTTGCTGTAACCAAGCCTGCCCTCAGACTTTACATCCTCCACCACTTCTTCCTTTCTGAAGAGTGATAGGTATGCTTCTGCTTGACCTGTTCCTGATGTGCTCTGGAATTCTGCTGGATTGCCTGTGACCCACTATGGGTCCTGTACAGCAGCTGCTGGGGTGGATGCAGTTCACCATGAGAACCTGGATGTCTTCCTGCTTTCTAAAGAAGGCTTCATCTTCCGGATCAGATGGTCTGTGGCAGGTGCTCATGACTGTTTCCTTTGGCCTTGGACTGTTTCCTTTGCCTCTCATGCAGACCCATTTACTCTTTATTGGCCTGTCAATCATTTTTCAGCAGAGCTTCACACTTTCAGGCTGTTCCTTTGTATGGAGTGAATCCCTGTCACTTTCCCTGTCTGTCCTTCTTGTGGAGCCTGTAACCATCCATCTCATTACTCCAGTCACATGAGCTGTTCCACAGTGTGTCTCTTACTCCCCAGTGAATTTGTAGTTTGCAGCTGTGCATAGGCTTTGAAGTCTTCCAGACTGTTTCCTTCGTTAGATGCAATCTTTTCTTTGACTCTTCCTCCTGTATCAATTCCTGTCCCCAGCTTTGATTTCAGTAATGAAACTTCTAGTCTAGTCTCTCTGCCATTATCTTGTCTTTCTTGCCATCATTTCTGTTGCGATAGAAGCTAATCCTTATCTTCTCATCTCTGTGTTTATTAGCACCACATCGAGTTTTCTCTTGTTGTCTTATAAACTAACCATTGCTTAAAGTTCTCTTTTTCTGATTTTGCCTCATACCTTCCTAAATTTCTTTACTCACTAAGGCTTTGAAAGACTTCCTCTTCTAGTCAGACCATTGCTTCAGTTTTACCCTTTGATCTGTCTACTGCCTTGTCCCTTACGAGACCTCTGTTAGCATTAGCAATTTCTCTCTCATCTATTTCCTTCATCTTCACATTTCATGTGTTAACTTCCCCCATCTCTCTTTAAAGGAGGATAAGGGGGCATCTTCTCCTTTTCCTTTGGGATGATATTACATGTTTTTTGTGTGTGGGTGTGTTTTGTTGGGTGGTGGATTTTTTGTTGTTTCTTTTGTTTGGTGGTTGATGTTTCAAGTACAACCTTTTCCCTTGGTAAACTTCTTCAACCTCAACATACCTCTTCCATCTAGTCCTATGTCATGGCTGGACATGGGTGGCAAAATTTAGATGTCTGTGTGAGCTCCTGTTTCTCATCTCCTTTCAGAGGCTCTGCATAAAGGCAGACAGATTTAGGGTGTGATTAATTTAATCCGAAAGGAAGTCAATGACTCATTCTCTGAAGCGTCTGTTTCTCTTCACTCACTGAAAGGAAGTCTATATTGACTAAGCCCAGTCACTCATCTCTGAAGATAAGGGTGATGAATCGTAGGCTTTGGTGTCTGCTGAATCTGTCTGTATTTGTGTATCTCCTTGTTGACACAGAGTTAACATGGCCAAAACTGAATTACGAATTGCATCCAACTGTTCTGCCCTTTTGCACGTTAACAAGTTCAAACTTCTTCCCACTGAGGCCACTCACAGCTATCTTTCCGTCTTGTAGATCCACCCTCTCCAGTATCTGCTAAACCATGGATGTGTCCTAGCCATAGCACTCACATATTTGTTTCTTGAATAAGTGTCTCTTGACTTTCATTACTCTTCCTCTCTCATCAGAACATGCTCCAGAGCCAGGAATGCAGAAAAGTTGTGACCTGGAATGCTAAATCTTTGGTCCTTAACTTCTTCATCAAAGAATTTTAAAGGAATGTTGTTTTCCCATCTTGTTTGCCCTTTCACATTTGTGATTGCTGTTACTGATCGCGTAACAGTTCAATAGGGAACTTTCCTGGTGTTACTAGGCTGTTGAGTTTGACTTCCAGCTTGCTGGACCTCTGTGCTTCTGAGGCTTGCTTGGATGTCAGTGTGGGCTTTCCTGGTCCTCTGGTGAGTTCTAGCAGCACAAGCCACAGCATGATGCTGTACTGCCTGGTGGCCGAGCCTTCAGGCTGTCTCAGTATCTTGCACACTTTTCTCAGAGCCTCGTCTTCCAAGGTTTGCAGGCAACTGCACTAATCAGCAAACACTTGAAGAGGTGGGAAAAACACTTATTTAAGGAAAACAATCAAAAAACTTCAGGGGCCGAAAACTTACTCTTTAGCCAGCATGAGTTACTCCAAGAATTTGGGTAAGAGCAGAAGATTGTATTTCCCTGCCTGTTTCCCTATTACTCTAGAGTTTGATTCAGAGGCCTCTGAGGAAACTGGGATCCTTCCCATACTCTGGCTTCTCCTTAAGCACATGGAGAATCTCTTAATTCTCATTTGGCTAATGACACCCTGTACTTCATCATCTCCAGTTACCTTTGTTAAAAGACCAGTCGAGTTCATCAGCTGATCTGGGACAACCTTTTGGTTATACATTGATTAATTAGTTCCTACTTGAGTTGAAATTTGAAAATTTTTATTGTCTTTAATCTTGGCCATTTTTGTGTTTTGCTGGGGAATGATGAATAAAGTACCTGTCTTGGAGATGCTTTTGATGTGCTGCTTATCCCTACAGGGACAGTATAAAGGGGAAGAGCCTATGTATCCTTTAATGAGATCTGTTAGGTTTCTAAAGAAGAAGATCTATTATGTTTCTAAAGAAGAAGATCTGGGATCCTTTAAGTAAAGAGCAGAGGATCTGCTGGAGATAATGTGGTAGGATTTTGCCCCGAGACTGATTGTCAGCTTAAAACTTTGAGCACAGCATTCCACAGGGCTGAAATACATGAGTGAAGCTTTGCTTGTCTTCCTTACTCTGTTCTTGTGTTTGCTTAGCCAGAAAAGGGAAAAATTAGAAAAGGCATTTCTAAAATTCCTTGGAGGTGTTGATTCAGTCTGTATGTGACTGAGTAAACAGAGAGATTGTCCTGTGGCTTAGGACAGTCTCTGTTGTTACTTTTTCTTTTAATTTTGAAGGTTGTCTTTGAAGTTGAAAAAAAATAAAATTGCAGTCTTAATCAAATGAGTTAACGTGATTTCTGTTGTCTTGACTAATAACTAGAAATATTTGCATGTTCAGCTCCTTTGAACTGGCCTGTTTGTGAGGCTGGAGTTAAAAGCATCTTTCATGATTCCTTTGCGCTGTCTCCTCTCCTGTCTCTGCTCTGTCTCTTGGTTTATTAGCTGGCTGTGGGCAAGAGAACTCTTGTGGCAGGGAAGCACGAATCTCTGTTTCATTTTATCGAACAAGAGAAGAAATGCCCTCTAAAGTTCTGCATGCTTGTGAAATTTCTTGGTTGGAGGATATTAAAGTTTTGGCCTTTTGTATCTCCAAATTTCTGCCTGTCAAATTTGACAATTTCTGTGTGACACAGAGTAGCACAATACCGATCACATTTGTGGAATTCACTGATGGAGATTTATCTCCCTGCAGCCTGTCTAGGTAATTGGAACCTGTCATTTCTCTTGAGAGCAATCCTTTACTTAACGATAGTTTACCTAAAGGGCTAATGTTTTTTAAAACATTTGCTTTTTATAGTACTATTCACGAGGAAATGAACTTGGATATTAATAGGTTCATCTTCCTTCTTGTACAGTGTGGCAGAAAAGAGGGAACTGCCTCTCTCTTTCCTCCCCCTCTAGTAATATCTATAAATTTCAGTGCTAGTAATCTGCCTCTTCTAACAAGCATCTGAATTAAGCCATTTTAGCTTTGGCATGTTTTTAGACAAGCTTAAAATATACTCCAGGTAATATAGCTTTGGTTTAAGTTCTGTGTAACTGCTGCTCTCTTTTTTGATAATGACAGAATATATTTGTCAGTTTTGTGGCATCGGACTGTCTTAAACATTACAACGTGAGTTTTGAAGTGTTTGTGTCATTTTATAGGCACTATGGCTCAAAACTTGAGAGGGGGAAGGTTGTTGTTGCTTTTTAATGCTGTGTTCTCTGATAGTGCTGAGTTCTTTTCATGTGTTGAAAGTGCCTTTTTGTTTTGCTCTGTGGAATAAATTGGAGCGCTGGTGATGTGACAGTACAGGAAAGCATTCCCTAAGCCTGAGGGTCTGCAAGTGTGATTTGCTTTTGGAGCTATTGCATTTTTCTTGGAAGATTGCTTTGCTGAAATAATGGCCACAGCATTAAACTTCTGGACCTCTGCAGAAATAACAACAGAAAAAATTCAGAAACCACAGGGTTCTGTATCAGGTATGAAATGTGTGTCAGTGGGTGCTTTCTGTATCCAATACAGCCCCACCAGCAAATTTATTAGGAGACTGACCTGTGTCAGCCCGCTGCTCAAAAGAAGAAACCACCAAAAACCTAAAAACCAAACTCTGGTCCCAGCCTGAACAACAACTCTGTTGCACGCAAGCAAGTTATCTTTGACCTGGATGATTGCAGTCCTGGGATTTGCTGCCCTGCCTGCAGGTTGTTGTTTCAGCCCAGAGGGCTGATTTGGTATGGTGTGCAGGTGGGAAGGAGCTGTTGTGTGAAGGGTTGGGAACGAGTGATATTGCCATCAGACTCCTGCAGCTCTGGAGTCCAGTTCCGTGATAGGCACCTTGTAACAGCAAAGCCACTTCAATCCCAGCCTTTCCCATCCCTCAACTGCCCCTTCCCACTCCCTTCACCCAACTACGCTGGGCCTTAGCTTGGGCAATGCATCTCTTTACTAGGACAGTGAAAAGATCTGCGTTTCACAAGCAAACCAGAAAAATAAAAAGAACCAACCTTTTTTTTTTTCTTTTCCTGTTTTCCTTTTATCATTTCACTCCTCCACATGCCACCACAGATTGGAGGAGGGAATGGGTGACGTAGAGATGAGCAGGAGCCTCTTAAACCAGTTCTGCAGCAGGAGAGGCTGAACGGAGAGCTGTGTAGTGAGCTTCTCTCTCTTTTCCTCTTTTCTCTTAGTTTTTTTAAAACATTTATTTATAACCCACTGTCCTGTTACGTTCAGTCCTGCACAGTCAGAGCGAAAGAAGGTGTTTTCTGTTCTTTTGGCTTGACTTAATATGAGTGGGAAGATTTTTAGAAATGTTCTGTTCATTGACTGCTGCTAGCAGATGGATGCTCTCCGCTTGAAGTGCCTCAGGCCTTGATATCTTCCGTTTTCTCCCCCTCCCTCCTCCCAGCACACACCCCGGAGTGTGCAGGCTGTGCTAATTTAGTCACAACTTAAAAAGGAGTGATGAAGAAGAAATACTCAGCTCTAATAGAATTCTTGTCGCTCGTGACATCTTTGGGGAGTACATTTTCATTTCAGGATCCCTAAGGATTTTTTCCAGCAATGTGTATTAAATGTTCTGCGATGCTTCAATGGAGCAGCAGTAAAATTTGTAATGCATTTTAGGACCAAAATGCTAATTCTGTTTATATATTAATCAGTTCAGAAAATACAGCATACATGACATCCAGTTGAATATTTTTCAAGTATTTTAGTAACCCAGGCTTGACTGTTTCTGGTTCTGAGGTGGCTTTTCCGTTTCTCTGAACTACAAAGCAAACCTTTAAACAATCATTTCGTTAACCTAGTATGTTAAAACATTTGAACCAATTACTGTATTTTACTAAACTGAGTGTTCCTGTGTAAAGAGTTTTCCTTACTTAAGGTCAGAAGTAATCTGATGCTAGGTCTGAGGAGTTTGATTAATTTTTTAACAGAATCACAAAATTTTACCATTTGCTGGTAAAAATTGCATGTATTTTAAATGGAAACAAATGCCGGATTATACAGAACCAGACTTAAAAGCTGTTCTTCTATGCTCATGACTATGCCTTAACTTCGTGGATCTGTTCAAAATCCTGTACAGCTGCAATCACCAGGTGGTGCTGTTACACACTGCTCGAAACACGCCTGGAAAGTAAGTTTCAGTTCTGCCATTGCCATACTTATTCAAGTGTTAATTTCATGGGAGGAGTGGTGAGATGGAGAATTTCTTTCTTTAACCATGTCTTTAAAGTACAGCCTTTCCTGAAAATTTTGGGTTTGCTCTTGTGCACGCTGCTTAGAGCGGAATTTTCTCCCACATGGTTTATGACAATGTTTGATGTAAAAATGTTATATGGCGTAATTTAGGAGGTTGGATGCTGGGTGTGTGGGACCATATCTGGGCTGTAGCCAGTGTGATTCCTTCTTGGGTGCTGAGATTATGAAGGCTTGCAATAAGGAATGAAGGAGCATAACATGCAAGTACTGAATGTTTTGGCAAAGGTGAAAGGCTGAAGAGTGATGTCTCTGCATAACCTGGACATAACCTGTTTCATGAATGAGATGTAATTTAACCTGGTGAATTTGGAAGGGCAAGAACTCCAGTCTGCTCTGGAAATACTCTCTTTAAAAAAAGAAATCCAGGCTCCTAATGCACAGTTTTTTTCCAATGTCTTCAATAAATGTAATGCTTTTCCTCTTATTTAGAAAAAAACTTTAAACATACATATAAAATGTAGTAATTTTTTTTCCCTCAGCAGTTGTAAAGTAATTAGAGTTGTAAAGAAAGTTGTTTTTTTCCTAAGGCTTTGCAGAACTGGTTGTTTATGGTTAAACGTGGAATGGGAAATCATGAGTTTAAAGTTGCAAACTATTCCTTTAGATGAAGATGTTTTCCCCCTCTTTGTACTCAAATAATTGAATCATTTTGGACCATAAAAACAGCTAAGTACTAGGCTGCTTAGACTAAACCTAAGTAGTGCTAAACATGTAGATAGAAATGAAGGAAGTTTAAGTAATTGCAGGAGGGGGGAAGGATTCTCAAATGCATACCCCTCCTGAAGGCATTATTATTGCTGTAATTTTAGATGTAATTTCCTACATTAAGAATGTAACACTTGAAAAATGAATGTAATTATTTCCTACACAGAGATTTTTCTTTTAACTTTGTTTTCTAATAGAAATTATAAGCAAATGACACTTATAAAGTAGAGAGAGAAGTACGGCGTGGTCTCCTCAAACCCAGGCTCCAGCGTGGCAAGGAGTTGGGTTTAGCATACTTAAGCCTGGTTTTGATCCATGCTGTGTAGACCTGCGTGGATGTCAGCGGGAGCTGTATTTGCTTAGCATTATTGTTTGGGACATCAAGTATGTACCTAGAAGCTGGCTTTAATCACCAAGATTTAAAGTCTTCATGCTGTTATAACAAAGCTGTCCCAAACAAACACAGCGAAAATTAATTGGAAGGGCCATTGATTGCTTAGGTGTTAAAAGTCAGTTTAGAGGGTTCCTGTGTTTTCAACCTGAAGAGGCTTCTCTTAAGTTTGAACAATAGAAAAATCAAAAATGGATCTTTCTTCAAAGAAAGGTCATTAGCACTGAATGCAACAAAACAAGTGGCTAATTATATCCAAATGTGTGACTCCCTAAGAAGTTATATTATGCAAATGAGCATATAAATGATTTTTTAATAAAATCAATTAGGAATAGGATTTTTAGAAGAAGACTGTATACTCTTCCTTTATGTGCCCTAATATCACTTTTTTGATTATTTGTACTTTTGTATTTCATAGTATATTATGAAATGCATAATATTAAGGAAGCAGTTTAGGATCACAGTTCCAGTTTCTGGGGTATACACAGAGCTCGGTTCATGGAATCACGTAGGATGTACAGGAATTACACCCACGCCTTCTCCTGTAGGGTTGTCATTCCTTAGAGAGAATGTATTGATTAGTGTTTCCATTGTACCTTAGATAGGCTGTTTGATTGCTCTTATAAATCAGTATTCAGGGAAAGCATTCTGTGTATTTTTATGGTAGGAACAATGAATTTGCTACTTTACTTTGTAGTCCATCCACTTGGGATGAGTTTCTGAGAATGGGTTGCTCTGCAGACACTGGTCATTAGGTCTGGTCTGAGGCTTGAGGGTTTTTTTGATAACAATATAGAACTAAGGAAGTTGAGGTTGCTTGTTTCCTGTCCTTACAAAATTGATGTACAAGACAAAGCTACCTTCAATGTCCTTCTATTTTTGAAAGCATCACATTATCTTGTCTAAAAGGGAGACATAAATATTGAGGTTTCCAGCCATGCTCTCATGGGTTAGCACCAGGTGCTTAAGCATGGGTGATCATCCTTAAAAGTCATCCTGGTACTTATTTGCAGGGTTTGGCAGAGCCAGTTGATGCATTTCTGGTTCCACTGGGCACATGTGCATATATATGCAAGCTCAGACAGATGCATAGCAATACTTCTACATGGGAAAAGACAATTTTTAAATTAGATTGGGAGATGGATGAGTTTGCTCATGGCATGTAGTGACAGGACAAGGGGGAATGGCTTTAAGATGAAAGAGGGTAGGTTTGGATTAGATATTAGGAAGAAATTCTTCCATTTGAGGGTGGTGAGACACTGGCTGATGCTACTTGGAGAACTTGTGGCTGCCCCATCCCTGGAAGTGTTCAAGGCCAGGTTTGATGGAGCTTGGAGCGACCTGGTCTAGTGTCCCTGCCCATGGCAAGAGTTGTTGGAGCTTGATGATCTTTAAGGTCCCTTCCAGCCCAAACCATTCTGTGATTACATGATGCTTCTATCCTTTTAGACAAAGCATAGAAGTTGTGTGTTACTGATGAGCTGTGCTCAAGGCTTGTGGCTGCGCTTCTTGCCAAGGCTTGTCTCACTTCTCTTTCTTGCTCTGGCTGATGCCTGTAGAAAACTATTTGTCTTTTTTCCTTGGGTTGTGTCTCAGCACAAAATCTTAAGAGCACAGGGAGCTGGTGCAAGGGGTGGTGGTGGGATGGATGGGGGAATGTTGGATTTCCCCTTTCAACTGTCACTGGCAATTTCATCCTCTGCTATTTTACCTGATTTATTATGAAAGAAAAAAGTAGATTTCTTCTAATCTAAGAAAGATTGGGAGAACACTCTTACAAAAAATAAAATGATGAAAAGTACAGGCCCAGCTGGTCCAGTTGAATCTAATCTTCAGGCTGAGGTTTTTGTGTGTTCTCTCCTGCTTTTTACCCTACATTTGCTGTGGAGTGAAGAGAGGAAAACAGACTTTATATGAAAACGCAGTAAATCACTAATAGCTCTTAATTTATCATTCACTCCTCTCTAATTACCAGCCTTCATTTTAAATGTGAGATGAATCCTCATAATTTGCTAATCCAAATTCATCCTCATTTTCAAAGGTGAGGATGAAGCTGTCCTCCTATTGTCAGCAAATCAGCATCTATAAATTAGGAGATTTTAGAGAGGTTGCCTTATTATCCTGAGCCCCATGCAGCTTGCCAAATCCAAGCAGGTGTTATGTTTGCTTGCTTCCCTGGTTGTGAAAGCTCAGGGAAAATAGCTAGAAATAAAATTATTGAATGTCAGCAGAAATCTTGTAAGTCATTTCATAGCAGTACTGATGTGGGTGAATAGCTTTGCAAATACAGTCCCTTTTCCACCTTAAAAATTTTTTTCTATATCTAAAGGTTTCTTCTCTTTAGAAAGTAGGAGGTGGGGAAATAATCTGACATATTTAGCTACATGAAATCTTTGTTTTTAAACTTAAATATGAGGAAAATAATTTACAAGGTTGCTTAGTGATACTGTGGGAAAACATGTATCTTGAGACTATTCAAAGGCATCTCAAAGTAGATTTAGAAACTATGGTTCCTGACAAGCACTAGAAGAAAAAATACTGCTTCTGGTGCAAGCTAAATCAGTCCTTGAGTGTGTCAAGAAAGAATACCACTTTTCAAGTGATTTTTGGAACAAATCCAGGGTGCTTGTGAGGTGACGTTTGTTGTCTGAGTGGTCTGTGTTATTCCAGCTGGCCCTATACTAAAAGTTAACTCGTGCTTGCTGCCACCTTTCTTGAGAGCAAATGGGTACCTGTAGCTTTGGTCAAAATAAAGTTGTTAGACATCCTGTGGATCATAAACATACTTCTGTCTGTTTGTGTTGTCCATCCATGGTGAGTCCACCATGTATTGATGGCAGATGGTCTCCTCAAGAGTAGTTTGCACCCTATTATAGATCTGGGGGAACTGGGAATAGAAAAAATGTTCATTTTGCAGGATTACAGTGGTGCTGCCCTTTTTGCCATTGGCTACACAGTTTTCCTACTGCATGTGTGGGTAGTTTTTTTCCCCCAACATTGCTCTTTAATTTTTGATCTGACATGTACGACAAATTTCATTCCAAGATCATTGCAGCGTTTGATTCCAGCTTTAAGAAGAAGAGGAAACTTGACGTCGATCAAGGTCTTTGACATAGAGGGGAAACAAAGCTTTGAGGTTGTTTTGGATTTCTGAGAAACACTGGTTTGTCGTGCCAGCAAAGTCAAGTTGTGGGATTACAGTGACACTGAATATTAAATACCAAATTCAATATCCTAAGAAAACTTCAGCAGAAGATAAAGGGGAGCATAAGGGAGTGTAAGCAGTCACATGGAAACAAAAATCAAGTTCTTAAAAAAGTACATTTGGAATGAATTGTCTCCTGTGCATTTGTGGCAGAAGTCAAGGGCTGTCACCTGCCTCTGTGGCTCAGCGCAGGGAATTGCATGTGGTTTTCCATCTCCTCCAGAAGCACTTGCTCCCTGTTAAGCTAAGAGGGATCTTTGTGTCAGATATCCATTCCTGACCCAGTCTGTAGAAAGCATAAAAGGGAGACGACATAATAACAGCCACTTGCAACAAGATGTTGTTAAAGTTTGAGTGCTTTGATTTCAAAATAACAGGCACTGTTACTAGAGGGTAAAACCACAGCTGATTTGAGGCCCTCAGAAATGTTTGGGTGTGCTAAATTCAGCTTCCTATCCACAGGGGCATGGCTTTCAGTAGGAGTTGAGTGCTTAAGATAATAAAAGATGGATTAAACAAAGCAGCACCCCTACTTCTTGTTGTCGGACAACAGGATGGCATTTGACCATAGAGAAATGTGAACTTTGGTGTGTCCTGTTGCTGTTGTAGCTGCCAGGGACATGGATACGTGGATGTAAGGTTATCTTGCACAAAGCTAGGCAGAATTTCATCAGCCTGTCTGCTTTTCATAACACTCGAGTAAAATACGAAAGGTAGGAAGGGCCAGATTATAATTGTTTTGCAGAGGGAAAACACGGTCCTTGAGGCTGATTAATGTAGCAACAGAACTTCTGAGGCCTTCAGTGAGGAGCTGCTTGTAGCATAAACAGGTCTGAGGCAGGCAGTTGATTGAAGTGTTTGTTTATTTTTGTGGATCTTGAAATAGGTCAGTAAATAGAATTTACTCTGTGGACTGTATCGAAGCAATGTGTTAGTTAGGTTCAAGATGATGCTGATGTTAAGCGATTCCTTAGGGCAGCTTCCTTGATTGCAGCTCCACATAGTCAAAGAAAAAGCTCATTTTGGTGTTTGCAGCACCTGCCTGATTGAAACTCTGAAGCAGGTTGTGTTTTATAGTCTTATTTATTATATAGTCTTATATAGTCTTATTTATAGCTTATTTAAAAAAAAATTCTAAACACTGTCACTAATCAGAAAATACTATGAAATCAGACCTGTCTGTAGTCAGACCAGGGCAATAGTACATTCAGATAGATCATTCTGTCAACTGGTCTCAGAACTATTTTGGGGGTTTGTTGCAATCAATACTCTTTCTTGTGTTGAGCATCCTGTAGGACCAGTGGCAGTATCAGGAGAGAAGGATCTATGTCTCCTTTAATGAGATTCTTTAGGTTGCTGCATAGCAATCATCATATAAATCCACTGATTTCTGTTTAAATCTTTAGTCAGTATGTTCTCTGGTAGCTATTTTTCACCATACCATATTACCTAGAGGAAAAGGAATTAATAATGCATCTAGTCTTGGATACGTATGTTTAATGGATGATCTCATATCCCATCTTGGAGTCAGAAAAAAACTGCACAGAAAAAACCCTATTGTAATTGATCTTCAAGGTTCAGCACATAAAGAACAGAAAAATGTAATTGTGTTTACCTAAAATTTCCTTTAACTACTAAGGACTGGCACACAGGAGGTAAGTGGATCATCTAGAAGAGCAAAGGAAGTTGGTATCTGAAGATTTGGTTATGTAGAAAATTTCTCAGATTTTTTCGCATGAGCAAGTGTTGAGATTTTTTTTTTTGGTGGGATGTGCTGTTAATACAATATTTAATAAATAATACCATTTAATATTTAATAAATATTTAATTTAGGAAAACTAGAATGGGGCGGTGACTGGAAAGAAAAATTTAAGAGCAGAAACTTGAGTAGGTGGATCTTTGCTGTCCAGGTCAGGCTGTTCTGTGTGACTGACAGTGGGTCTGTGTTGTTGTGTGTCAAACTGAGCAGGCTGAAGGCTGTTGTACGAGTCAGCAGTGGTGGCTATTTAGGGAGGAAGGGGTGGAGGAATTTTTCTTCCCTTGTTCTGTACACTCAGAATACAGAATGATTCTGTCATGCAAAGCAGCCTCTCTCTGAAGGTTACAGTTTTGCAAAAGCATAAGAACTTCCTTTAACCTAGTAAATCATCTTAGCCCATTTTTCTTATATAGCATCATTCCATATAATGAATTTTTCTTGTGTTTTGCCCTTACCGGATTCGTATGTTCCAAGCAGTGGGAGTTTCCACCAGTTCCCTTGGGAAACTATTATGAGGTCCAGTGAGTTTTGTTGTAAGGTCCTGTTAACATAGTGCTTACATTTTCCATTAATTTCATGTTATTAGCCCTTAGGCATGAACTCATGCTTGTATCTATTTATGGCTTAAACTTCCCTCATCTTCCAGAGATCTAGTGATCTTCTGCTCTTCTCGTAACAAATCATGTCTGATAATTAGGTGAAGGTTCTAAGTTCAAACTCTGGGTCTTTAAACACCCACCCCCTATCTCCCAGCCATGCTCTTAATCTTTTATTCTGGGGTGATCAGGGCTCCAGAGGAGGAGAACCAAGTCTAGTGAGAATTTCCTCATCCCAAACATTTGTTGATGTATGACATCCCGTACATAAATAGTAGCCTCATATAAATGGAAGGCATCACAAACATACAGATAAATATTATTCAGATATGCCAAATGTTTTCTAAGAGGGCCACGTTGGCTCTCTAGAAGTATGTAGATGGCATTGTAGTTTTAATTCTTTACCGAAACAGTGTGTACATCTGACTTGCATAAATGTTATTTTTTAAAGAAATACAAGGCTGTTCCTGAAATATGTGCATTCTGTCTTTAAACATAAATCTCTTTCCAACTCCAGGCTGAAGTAGATACCACAAGAGACTGACTTGATAAATGGTATCACTGATTCACTACATGTTTTTAGCTGAGATTTGTGGCAACCTTCACTTACGCTTAGTTTAAAAAGGAAGGAAATGCAAAGTTGAGGCTGAAGCCCTGTCCGTAGTCTTCCGTCATCTCTGGGCAGTACAGAGGTGCAATTACCAGGGGCAGCTGTAGCTTTGATCTAAATAGGCCATTGGTGGTGCTAAAGGAGAGCAGCCCCTGCAGAATCACACTGCTTGCATGAATGCTGTAGCTGATGGACTCAGCGGCCAGGGACAAGCTAAGGGCGGAATTTAATTCTTTAGCTGCAGCCTGGATAAAGATTGATGCTGTCTTACCTAACTGTCAGGTTTCTTATCCCTTCTGTGTAAAGGAATAAGTATTTGACCACTCGTCAGCTTCATATAAAAATGCCTTAAATAAGTATTAACCTAATACAGTCTCTCTTGCTTTTGTAACAGCTCTTTACCTTTACCAGCTTGATTTCAGTTCTCTCTTTCTGCTTCCATTTTTAGATCATGTTTTATCTCATATCCCTTTGATATCTCTAATAACTCCCTCTTTTTCTTCACCCCCTCAACTACTTCTCTCTGCATCCTTTTTATCTTGATGCCTTCTCACTGTATTTCTATGTTTTTAGATGATTTAAGAAATTTGCCAATTAGTTGATATTTATGAAATTTTTACTTTGGAAATGACTGTGTCATCTTCTTTGACTGCCAGTTGGGTAGGGTCTGGATGTGAAGAGAATGCCCTTTGTTAGATTTGTATGTGGAATTATAGGGGAAGGAAAAGGAAAGAAAACCCCAAAGCCCAAAAAACAAACCCCCTAACAAAAATCAGAGCCCCAAAGTAGCTTTGGGCTTACAGGCTTTTTTCAGTCCTGAGGAAGCAGCAGCAACCTTAAGTAGAGGCTGAGAGCAGAATGGGTATTAGTCTCTGTCTGTACAGTCCTTCCTGCCTGCACAGTTGGATGATGGAGAGTGGAAATAACTTACCACTAACAGTTGTATTTCGACAGAAGAACTGATGTGCAGAGGAGCAGGGCTGAACTCTAGGAGAGGAAAATTGTTCTTCATGTGTCTGAGGACAAGTAAATTCTCAGACATGTTATAAAAGGTGAGTGTTAAAGGTGGACAAGGCAAGTAGGGAAGGTTCACAGGGATATGCAGGGGCCTTTTGGCAGGAAAAGGGAAAGGCTGGACTGGCTTTTATGGCAGGGAATATGGATTAAACAGGAAGGTTGTTTTTGTTGGTTTTTTGGTTTTTTTTAACAGTCTTAGTGTGTGTGACCTTATCTAATGGTTGCTGCAGTGCAGCTGGGAAGTGGTAATTGTTCAGCTGTGGTAACTCAATTACTTCTGCTCCTGTCCCTGTCCCTTGGTCTCAGTGGCAGTTCTGGCCAGGGGATACCATCAGTTCCTGCATCCTCCTGGTCCATGTGAAGCACCGCGACTCCCGGGGCTCCTGTCGGCTTCCATGGTGTTTGCAAGGCTGAAAAATGGCTCCTGTCAGCTTTCACTCTTCTGTGCCTCGCGAAAGCCCCGATCTGCAGGGAAGGCAGGAGAACTGGCTGTCAGCGAGCAGATAACACTGCGCTGATTTATATGCTGCTCGCATCTGCAAAGTTTTCCACTGCAGCAATGGATCCCTTTGTGTTCAGTCTTCATTTTTGTTTTGTTTTAAAGATTTGGATAACTTTGACCAATAGGCAGTGGAATTTTTTTCCTATATTGTGCTGTATTCACGAATTTTTCTGTCTGTGTAGATTGATGACAATTGCTTGTTAGTTAAATGCTTTTTGCTTTGTAAAAGTATGAAATAAGTTCTGTCTTTCTCATAATGCTAGAATTGCAGGTTTTTAAAACTTTTAAAAAGTGATCTTTTCAAAATTGTCAGATTATGTCATGAGCAAATACTTTTCTTTCTTTTTCTTGCAGTGATGTAGAAATGATTTTGGGTGGTTGAAGGTAGTGCTTAGATCAGCAGTAATGCTGTGTGGCAGCAGAAATGTTCCATTTCTTGTTGTGACAAGAGTAACAACTGGTGATTGATAAGTGTAGGGAAAAGCTTTAAATGTATATAGATATAGAAAAATCTAAGAATAACTGTCATTTAAAATGTAATTTAAAAAAAAAATAAAATCACTGTCCAAACAATACAGAGGAAGATTAAAGCAAGGCCTAACTGGTGGTGCTTTCAGAAGGAAATCTTGCATGTCCAAAAGCTACCACTATCTAAAAGTTCTTGGTGTTTTAAATTTTTCTTTCCAATTCCCTTAACGTGAGACAGGTAAGGGTTATGCTACATTAATCACACATGTGCTCACAGTTCTTGCCAGTAGTGCAGCTTTCCAGCTGTTTCAGCTTTGAAACAGCTGCAAATCTTCTGCGAATAAAAAAATCCAGTTAGCTAAACTTTTGGATATAAAAAGCTCATAGCTGCTTTCTTCCAAAATGAATCTGAAACGACCTGAAGCATTCTAATAGACAAATAACTAATGAGCACGATAGCATTTGTTTAAACTATGGTAAGTCAGACTTTGGTGTAAGCTGCCTTGTATGGGAGGAGCAGCGAGGGCTGGGAGCAGTAGCAGGGAAGCAGGAGGAAGCGTAGGGATAGTGTGTACTTTTCTTTTTGACCCATTTAGGCATCAGTCTCACATTTGCTTTAAGTTGATCCATGTGTATGTGGCTGCTGACAGCATTTCTCCTCACCCCTGCCACATTCTGCCGCCGTTAGGGCTTGGGAGGCTGCTTGTTGAGTTACATGGGGGAACTGGTCCAAATGAAAATTCAGCTTTTTTTTGTTGTTTGGGTTGATTTTCAGCACCGCGAATTCCCTCATCTTGTATCAGTGTGTGGCCATGTGAATGTCATGTTGGAGGTGGGAATGCTGTCTGCAGGAACAGCTTGGGCTTTAGCTTCACTTAAAACAGTCGTGATCCAATTCCTTCAATGCTGGTGAATCAACAGATAAGGGTTTTGTTGGGGTTTTCTTGCTTTTGTTTTCTTTTAATGTCAGCATTGACTATGGTTTCCCAACGTGAGACCTTAAGTGAAGTTCAGTAGGGACTTTATGAGGAAGCAGTTCTTTAGCTGTGCTGAAAAGAATAATTAAGCAGGGTTAAGAAATGAGCAAGCTGCTGTCTTGAGGATGATGGGCAAGATTAGCAATAGGTTAAATGCAGCCTTTGCATCAACTGTATGGCCTCTAGTCTGTTGTAGAAGTGTAGGTGGCAGTTAGATGGATAATGGGAATGAAACGGCAGCAGTAGAAGTGCCACGTGTGAGGGAAGCAGCATTCCAGGAACTGAATGCAGAAAATCAGAGGAACCATTTGCGATGCCAGATTTTTCAGAGTGGGTAAGACAAATTAATTAAAATGGCCAGTTGCTGTATATGCAAAGAGGCTCCCCATGTGGGAGTGGTATCATAGGATCAGGGAATGGAAAACATGCTTGAGGAGGGGGGTGGGAGAAGTTATGTGGGCGCTTTGCAGGCCTGCTTTGGCATTAATGGAATACAAGGGCCAGTTTTGGGGGAATGAATACTTAAAGAAGTACGGATAAGTGCTGAGAAGAGATGTTAACAGCAAATTTTCTAGGTAAAAGAAAAGTAGCTTAGTATCAAATATTTAAAAAGTGGTTGCAGCAGTGACCACTATCTGAATTTTTATGCCATTAATCTTAAAGATGCATGGTTGTTCTCTGTAGCTGAATGAGGGAATGAGCCTTTGACATGCTCTGGGAGGGCTTTACCAGGACAGAGGGGAGCTGCACCTGGTAGATGGGGCACTCTCATGGGAGGCAAAATGGATGGGTTGGATTGTTGTCAGTGGGCAGAGAAATTGAATACAGGTCTCTGCACTGAGATAGGCTGGGTCTGGATCTACAAAGATAAAGAGGAGGCATCAATCCTTCAGTAAATAGGTCTGGATTAAGTCTTTTTTATTTCACAAGGTTATTTTTAACACAGATCAGTTTACTGGTTTGGTTTTCTGTCCATTGCCGCAAACAGTTTTGCTGGCCTAGCTGGTGAAATATCGCAGGGAAAGGGCCAGGAACTGTTTTATTCTGCTGAGATAACAGTAACAGAGTGTACCCTTGGGCAATCCCTGAAGCAGGTCTGCCAGGTGACACAGGCACTGGGGATGCATCAGTCGGAGCAGGGCCAAGTGTTCACGGGCTCCAGGTTGCTCAGCCTGGGGACTGACACGTCCCATAGAGGAACTGGGGAGTTCTGGTGTGGAAGAGCCTCAGTTTGGGGATGTGGGGTGCACCCGCATCCAGATGGCAAGATAGGGATTTGGTGCTAGGCTCAAGTTAGGCGGAGCGTGGGCATGAGGCCAGCATGGTCATCACTTTCCTCACGGGCAATTAGGTGTTACTGGGAATAACTCTTAGCTAACCTTGAGAAAATTAAACTTGTTATTGTGCTGGGTCAGCACTGCTGCAATGTCCTGCTGTGCTGCTACTTTTACTGCTCATTGGCCTTTTTCCTTACAGGCTCGCAGGGATAAAGCTGTTCCTCGCTCCCAGTGTTGCGTGTGTGGCTGGAAATGCTCGGTGTGAGCGCTTCAGCCATCGCCTCGCTTCCCTCCCTGCCTCCCCCCATCGCTTGGGCTTTAAATGTTTTCTTGTCTTTGATCACAGGACTCTACCCTTGATTAGGCTGCTGGGACCAGCCTTCGTGAGTGTAGCCCCACTGATAGTCCTGGACTGTCCCTCTTGTGCCTTTGTTTGTTTGTTTTACTGATTTGTAATACAAATAACATAGAAGCCTGGCATAGAGCAAAGAGCAGGAAATTCATTCAGGCTTTGAGCTGGGAATTGCTGAAATTGAAGGATGTGACAAAGCATGCAGGGATGCTCACACATAAAAACTGCTCTTTTTTCCCTTTTTTTGGAGTTCTTTTGGGGAGCCTTTTCAAAGAAAGAAAAGGAATGAAAACCCAAATGCAGAACAAAATCTGCACAGAAAATTCAGTTGGTAAAGTAATGCAAATGCTGGAAATGAATACCCAAGTGAAAACCATCCGAAATGTTTCCTTTAATAGAATCTAGTGTTTGTTACCATAACAATCCTTTTTACAAAAGAAGGATTAGTGCTGTTAACATGACTCCATTCCCTGATTCAGGTAGCACTAGTTTCCAGGGCCCCTTGAGAAAATTGCAGAAAGGGGTGAAAATCCATATGCCTGGATTTTGATGATGCACTTCGGTATCGTAGTAACAATTCATTTTGGCTCTGGCTTTATACTGCCTGTTATTTCCCTAGAAACTTATGCTTCGTCCTGACAAGTACTATGAAATAGCAGTGTCACAGCCTCTGTCAGACTGACGAAAAGGCTGCAGATGAGCAGGCAGAAGCCAGATAAGAGTAATGTAGAGCTGTAGCTGCTTGACGTTACTGACTTTTAAGGATCCAAAAAAAGGTATGATTCCTCTTCCACAGGCGAAGAGAA
Organism: Rhagologus leucostigma; assembly: GCA_013397725.1. Classification (NCBI taxonomy): domain Eukaryota; kingdom Metazoa; phylum Chordata; class Aves; order Passeriformes; genus Rhagologus; species Rhagologus leucostigma. The sequence continues at coordinate 417,741 of VZTD01001290.1, read as the reverse complement.
CAAGATGTTTCGGTAGTAACGAGATCATAAAAGAAAGAAAATTGCTTGTAAAGAATATGTCTGATTTTCCCTCTTTTCTACTTTGCTTCTATTATAACTTAAGCTGCAGTTTTGCTTTCAACTGCCTCTTGTATAAGCATTTAATACAAGCAAGATATTCTGCAGATCTATTTTTTTGACAGTGATTTCTGGCCTACTTGTTATGTTTTGTAATAACCACTGTTTCCTCTGTTGAAAGAATGGAAATTATCTGAAATAAAAGGATAGTAGCGTTCAGTGGTCCTATCTGAACTTGTCACTTCAGGTCTGCTGTGCCAGTTCAAAGCATTGAGGTTGGCATCAGATGAGAAGATGATGGTGTTTCTTTTAGCGTGCTGGGAGTAGATGGATAGAAACACTTTTTTTTTAGTAGGCTTGGAACTAAAAGCTGAAAAGGGCCTTTTGTTTTTTGTTGCAGATTCAGGAGCGTGATAAACTTTACTGCTTGGTAGCCTGGGAACTTGATTTTGTGTGTTGATTACAGAAGTGCAAACTTCTCTCTTTCTCTCACTTCTCCCCCTGCCTCCCCCTCCACCCCGATGGTATGATGAGCCTTTGAGAAATAAATGGGAATTGCGTGGTGTGTGCTCTGTGCATCGCAAAATTTCTGTAGTTTCTAGACTTTTGTTCTTTTGCTCTTAAAAGGAAAATTTATTGCTGTTTTACTGGTGAGGGAAGGGCGAGGATTTTTGAACCTTGCTGTTGGGCTTGTCCTGCCTTTTTAAAAAGACACTGTTCCCTGCTCTTCTCCCAAAGGTACTTAGATACCAATTCTCTTGCCGTCAATAAATTGCATGGGCAGCATGAAGTGTAAGCTTTGACCTCAAAGGTGCTATTTCTTGTGGTTTAAAAAAAGAATCCCAGCATCTATCAAAAACCTGTAAGGCCTGAAAGAGGCAATGCCTATTGCAAGTTACTAATAAAAAATGCGCCTACTAAGAGACTTGTTTTACCCCCGTATTTTGTGTTATAACTTGTGCTTCTGCATAGCAATTCGGAAAAAAATGCAATACTTAATTCTGACTGTTCCATGTGATGATATTCCTTTATCGTACTGAGATAGTAGCTGCAGCTTTTTAGAGCAGGGTCATGTTGAAACTTTTTAAAAAGCTGTCCTGCAGGATAAAATGGATAAGAAGGTCAGGAAGCTGTTGTCCTGAGTGCTCTATAACCCAGAGCACAGCAGGGTTTGAAGGTGTGTCAGTTCTTTTCCATCCAGTAGATTGTCTCAATTTTTGGAGTTTGTAACACTGTGATGGAATCTGGCGAACACTGAGTGGAGCAGATTGCTGATAAATTGCACTGTATTGTTGGATATTCCCACCATTTCAGCTGAGATCCTCAGATCCTCAGGCTTGTCGCATCCTTGCAGCTGGCTGGACCAGCTCACTGGGACCATATCGTGAGAGTGGCAGTGCTGGCTTTGCTGGTGTGAGGGCTTATTGAAGCCATGCTGGGAGTCAGAGCAAAGATGGAGACAGGAGGGAAACAGCAAATGCAAGGTTATAAGATGCCACCCAGCTAGCGAGGAACAGTGTGAGAGTGGGAGGATGTTCAAGGGCTGATCGCCATAATGCAGTGCTGTAGGTCTGCTGGATTTTGAGGGAATTGCTCATCTTCCCAGCCCTGGAGCTTGCAGCTGCTCACAGCTCCTCCCTGCACTGACCCAGTTGCTGGGGGAGCAGTATCCTGATGCTTAGCAAGGTTTGTGGCTGCCACTGCTCAGTTTTGAGGACTTCTCATGTTGAGGACTGGCAGTATGAATGAATATTTGGACTCTTTTCTTGTTTGTCAGCGGTAACTGAGCATTGGATAGAGAATTTATTTTGATCAGTTGTTTTCTTAAGCCCAATTTCTCTATGTATGAACATCTGCTCTTCAGATACCAACAGATTAAATCATTGTATTTATAAGTAAATAAAATATTATGGAGGCATGTTTTTCAGCTCTGGAAATGTCAGATTGGTGAGCTAGGCAGAAAAGGTTGGAAGTCACAAAATAACATACTTTTGGTTGTCATCTGACTGGGGTGAGGGCACTCTACAATGGTTTGGTTGTGTACTGCAGTACCGGGGTGCCAGCCATCTAGCTGATATCTGCCTTTTCTTGGGCTCTGTGAAGTACCTTCTTGAATATGGGAAGGAACCAGAAGGAGTAAAAGGTATCTTGAAGTTCCCTGTGGAGAAATCTAGAAGCACGATTACTAATGCTAACTTTTCCAGCTATTTTTTTCTTAGTGTTACATAAGATACCAGAAAAATAGAATTTTGTTGTCATGTTAAATTCAAGGGGTGGAGGTGGTGATGGGGAAACAACAAAGCTTTTGATCTTTCTTTAGTAAATAGGAGACTGGTTACAGAATGTAAATGTTTATCTTAGATGATGCTGTAAGCAGTACATTTCTTTCTCTCTTCTCACAAATAAGGACAAAACCAAGTTAGTCATCAAGATACACATAATTTCTAGGATGTTTCTTGTCCTGAATTAAGTTGTTCATTTTGGGGATAAGCAGCAGTGTAACAGTGGTCTTGTTTTTCCACAAACTGTATGACTGATATAATACCACAGAGCAGCTTGAGGGAGTCATAGCACACAGAATTAAAGCCTTCTCTGGTCTGCAGAAGGTTGAGTAAAACATTCAGAGAAATAGCATTTTCTAAGTAGACAAGTACCTTTCTTAGATCTCTTTGGTATTTTTTCAGTAGACAATTACCCCTAAATTAATTCTACTTTAAAATATTGATGGTGGATGAAGAGCTCAGCTAAAAATGCATATATTACTCAAACAAGCATACTGTTTTCTTAGGATGGATTATGATGAATTAATTATATTGCAACATTTGAAATTAAGAAAAGGTTAAATACTCAGAATATTAATGGTTGCTTGGGGATAGGAGCAGCTCAGTGGTGAAAATAGCTTATGAAAGAAATTAATTTCAAGTATCTTCCTCTGTGTTATTCTTTTTTTCCTCTTTTGGTGTGTTCTTTGTTTTTAAAGGGAAGCTGCTTTGCTGCCACTGCAAAATGAGTTTTTAGTACTTGAGTGCATTTCTTTCCCCCCAGATGAGTATAAACCGATTCTTTCTTAGGGACAGAAGAAGCAGCATACAGGCTGCAGAGTGTGAAATAAAATTCTGGAAAGACTGGCTGCTAGTTAGTACCTTAATTTTGGGAAGATGTTGGTATTTGTATTTGAGGCTGGTGAGTGCCAGTGCAGGGCCTGCTGACGGCAGTAGAAAAACTGTTCACCTAATGGACTTTGGATTACCCTTGAGTAGCTTATCGTGCCCACACCTCCCATGGAGGGTGATGGATCCTTCCTCTGCTCTTACGTCTTCATCCAAACGTGTTACACCTGGTTGGCCAGTGTGCCTTAAAGGATATCTTGGTGGTGAGTGTGATAATTTCCACGTGTGCAGGAAGGAGAAGCTGCTGCTTTGCGGCAGCTCCTGTTTGGCCAGAGTCCTGCTGACCCTGGCTGCCTGGCTGGAGTCACTTCTTGCTAAAACCAGCATCTTCGGCAAAAGGTTGTTCAGAGGTGAAGCATTTTTACCATGTTATTAGTGATTATGATGTAGGGATTTGCATAAAATTAAGATGTGTGGTCTGTGCAGGAGCCGGTGGTGTTCTGGGAAGCATCGTGTGGCTGCCATTGCTTCCTGTGAGCACTGGTGGGCACAGGAGGCACCTTTGTGCCCCTTCCACAAGAGGGACATGACATTTCTGAAGGGAACAGATGAGAGTTTCCTGTAAATACGTGTGCTGGAAACATCTGCCCGGCACATTGAATAAAAGGATTTTTCTTGTTGTGCTGTCTGACCCCGTATGCTGAGGAACTTGAGTGCTCTGTTTTCCTGATGACTTCCCCCATCTTTTTCTTAAGCTGTCTTTTCGGCATATTTTTCTGAAGCTGGAGCTGAGGGGACGGATTGGACCTTGCTTCCCGCATCTGTCCCAGCAGCTGGACCACTTCCTGCCGTGAATCATCCAAAACACACTTCTTTTCTTTTTATTGTTTTATTTAAGAGTGAAGGCGCATTTGTTTCCTGAAGCCACAAGCTAATCTAAGTAGTCTGGCAGACAAGCCTCAAATGAAGGCTGGGGTGCGAACGTGTTTGGAGGAAGGAAGTGCCTGCCATCATTGGGATCATAGGCAAGCCAGGAGCAGAGCTCCTTTCCTTGTGGACTTCATTTGTGGTCAGAGGTACTGCAAACTCCATCACTTCTTGGAGAGCTGCAGCAAAATGTCTTCTCTGTTTGCACATCAGCGTCAAACACACCATGACCTCTGGTTTTTGGCTACAGCTAATCAAGCGCTAATTGGCAAACGATGTTAAGGGAGAGGGGCATAATCTTTTGTCTGAGAAGTCTTGGCTATGGCTTGGATCCTCTGTGGGACTGATGTTTGTGGCTTAGTTTTACAGAGCTCATTGATTGCATGTGTTTCAATTTTAGCAGTCCAAAACAAGGCTTTTTTTTTTTGTCCTGAGGAGCTGAGGCTAAAGAGTTCCTGAAACTTGAGAGGTCACTGTATTTCACAAAGAGATGAATCCAAAATCCGCCTCCTTAATTTTGTCTTAAAAAAACTCCCCAATACTAAAAGACCCCAACCTAAAAGCACATTAACTGCATAGTTGTTAAGCTTTTCTTTTCCTTGTTAATTTTTCTAGGGAAGCGTCAGATTCACCACTTGGGAAACCAGCTTCAACTCAATCAACATTGTCTGGATACTGCCTTTAATTTTTTCAAGATGGCTGTGAGCAAACATCTAACCCGGGGCAGAAAGATGACCCACGTCATTGCTGCCTGTCTCTACCTGGTGTGTAGGACAGAAGGAACTCCTCGTATCCTTTCACAGTTATAAAATATAGACAAATAAAAGACCCACTTTTAGCAAGTGAGCTGTCCCAGTTAGACCTTGTTTCAAATTGTGAAAAGGTAAGTGTTTAAGAGCTAACTTGGTCATTGCTGGTTTTATACATTGAAGTGAATGGGAGTGTTTCCTGTGGTTGAAGTAAATTTGTTCCCTTTTTAAATGTACAATACTTAGTATTTAATGCTATAAATGTCATTCTGCCTTTCATCACTAACTCTGAATTTCTTCTTTTGCGACACTTGCTTCAAGTATAAAATTGCATTTCCCCTGTGCTTTGCTAGGGTTTATTATTTGTGGAGTATTTTTTTGTTTATTTTGTTTTTCTCTTTTAAAGTAAATGACAGTTAACCCCAAACCTCCTGCAGTGTCAGCATCAAAGAACAGATCAGAGTTCCAGTGGGTTTTCCATCAACATACTTGGATTTCCTTCTTTTAATACTTGCGAGAAGGCCAGTATCACTTCTGTTTCAGTTTTGAGAAAAAAGGTGTTTGATAAATTCTGAAATTTGCTCAAAAATCATACAGGAAATCAGTGGCTGGAGGTGCACGCAGGACAGATTTGCAAGTGAGTACTCCTTGCTTTACCATCCCTATTTTTGTCTTGGGGAACTTCATTAAAATCCACATAAGCTTTAAATCCTGATGACCATCCAAATTTATTTGTTTTATATATTTTTATTTCTTTTATGTTGTGTTTCATTTGCTGGAATTCAGAGTTTAGTATCCAACAATTACTTCCGTTGCTGTGGCTCTGAGCAACCTGGTCTAGTGAAAGGTGTCCCTCCCTATGGCAGGGGGATTGGAACTGGATGTATTTTAACGCCCCTTCCAACCCCCGAACTATTCTATCATTTTATCATTCTACAATTCTGTGTTAATTTAGGTCTTTTCTACTTCAAAATAGTATGTCCACACCTTCAGTATTCTATTTGATTTGATGCTTTTTCTAGATTGCTGCTCTCATTCTGTATTTTTGCAATTGAACAGTTTAGCTTTCCTTTTAAGATTGAGATGATTTTTTTTTTGTAGTTTCAGAAACTGTATTCAGTATTCTAAAAGTAGTGCTTTCTGATAGTGTTGTCATTGTCATTGTTTTAAACACTGACAATTTGCATGTTTAAAAAAACATGGTTTTGCAGGAATAATGGAATTAAAAGGAAGGCTTGCCTATTACACTGGTCTTTCCTACTGTAAAGTCTCCGTGTGAACTTTGAACACTCTATCACTGCCATAAAGACAGTGTTGATTTTGAGGTGTTACCAATATTTTGATAATAGATCTTTCAGGTAACTTCCTGAAAGAGGGTAGGATTAGATTAGGTATTAACAAGAAACTCTTTACAGTGAGGGTGGTGAGGCCCTGGCACAGGTTGCCCAGAGAAGCTGAGGCTGCCCTAGCCCTGGGAGTGTTCAAGGACATATTGGACTGGGCTCTGATCAGCCTGGTCTGGTGGAAGGTGTCCCTGCCCACAGCAGGGGTGTTGAAAATAAATGATCTCTAAGGTCTCTTTTATGGTTCAGTGTCACATGTTTAAAGTAATTTATTTACAGTTGTTATTTGATACTTCTGAGTGGTAGCCCAGCCATAATATGCAGATCCATTTTTCCCCACTGATAGTGATAAAAAGCATTTGAAGAAATGCAGGCTGTAAGAGGCAGATAGGTACACTGCAGTGTACAGCCATCTGTGCAGCAAGTGTAGCTAACGTGTAGCAAAACAAATAAAGCAAAAATAATTTACTTGGTTTTTAACCTTCTTTAAAAGTATTTCAGCATGTATCTCACTTATGTGCAAGATGTACTGGTCTGGTTGACACTTAATAAATCCCTAAATGAATTTCCCAGCCTTCTTTGTTAAATGGAGATAATGTCCCGTTTGATACTTCACATAAAATACTTGAGTAAAGTATGAATGAAACTGCAAAGATGAGCTCTGTCTTTCCATATCAACAGCACAAAGTATTGCACCCTCATTTGCACAGCTACTGTGCTACCTGGGAATTAAAAAGTTGTGCATGTCCACATGGCTCAATTATTTCAGTGTTTATTTTTTCCAAAATCCTTTAGATAAACTTAATTTTGTAGCTGATACTAAGAATTTAACCTTTGTCACTTTGGGAGAGGGCATTCATCCAGCTTTTGCCTGTGTTCCACTGTGGTTTTGTTTGTTTGTTTTGTTTTCTATTACTATTTAAAATCCAGTGTAGTTTAAAAAACAAACCCCCAAGAAATTATGGACTCTCAACACTGAAATACAAATTCCTTTTATGGTATCTTTACCTTTCATGAGAAAGTTGAAAACCTGAGGGCTACAGGTGCAAACTGCTGACCTTTGAAATTAGAATACGTTCAAGGCTCCATAGACTAATTATGATGGTTGTTATCAGCATGATATACTTGTTCCCAGCTTAAATCTGGCAATACAGACATGGGCCACAGGAGGCAGGGGTGTTCCAGGACCTTTGGAGCAGAGGGGCCAAGAGCAGGCATAGAGAGGATGGCCATGTGACAAAGTGCTTTAACAAGAATTAAAATGCATATTCAAGGTAATAAACTTGCCACTGGGTTTGGTCTTCTGGAGAAGGTGCCGAGGAGGGCTTGGAAAGAGGAGCAATGCACTTGAATAATGCTGTACAAAGGACATGCAGTGTTTTTAACTCTGTAACATTTAAATACACTGCTTAGCAGAGTTCCTGAGTTTAAAGCATTCACTGTCATTGTGTTCATTTTAGAATTCTAACAAAGAAATGTGGGAGAAATTCAGAAAAGGAAGTTAAAGGCCGAAGATTGGTGAATGTATTTTAGAGGAAAGAGGTGACCTGGAAGAAGTAGTGGAAGGCAGCAGCATCCTCAGAGCTGAGAGACAGCTCACTGATTTTAGGTGGTCCAGATGAGTTATCTGAGTGACTTGGGAGCTGTGGAGGCAAGAGGCATTACCTGGGAACAGAACAGTCTGTTAACAGTAGAAGACATCATGTTTCTTAAAAAGTTGTGTGGTAGAAGGAGCAAAAAGGCCTGGGGAGGTACAGTGAGATGTAGTAAGGGACTGAAATGACAAGAGATGTTGTGTTCTTGCGGCAGAACCAGAGGAGTGGGAAGCATTTGGAGAGGGAAAAGAGAATTTAATTGTGTCTGCGAGTTCAGTTTGAGGGAGTGGAATGTATTTATCTGACATGGTTATCTGCTTATTCTTCTTTTTTTCGTAATGTGCATGTCGCCAGCCAGCCCCTGTGAAAATGTGAGGAATACTGTAGCCAAGTCTACTGGTGCAGTCTGAATTATGCCTGAATAAACCTCAGCCTGAAATAGGAAAACATTATGTTCTCCTTGGTTCTTACGCATTATTTAATTAATGCAAAAATGCAAAATATTCTGGTAACTCAAATTTTTTTGATCTGAAAAAATAGTTCTAGAACTTAAGGAGAAAATACAAATTTATTTAAGTGAAGAGCAGCTTTTATTTGTAATCCTTTGGAAAGTTTTGTGTATATTATTTGAGATGTGAATTGATTTTACATCAGTTCATGGTTTTTATTAAGTTATGTGACACAAACCCCCACAGTGCAGCCACTTTGGCATAGCTTTTCATTTGCCTTCCTTTATTGCTTGTCAGTGTTAATGTTTTCCAGAGAAAACAGCTTGCTGACTATTAGCTGCATTTGGGAGGTGTTTCATCCTTCTGATGAGTTGCCTATAAAAACTTCAATTTATTATTCTGTTTATGAAATATGTCTATATTATCAGTGTCAGAAGTAAAGATACGATGCAAAAAATACATCTGAAGGAGACAGTGGTTTTTAAACCCTCAGGTGTGATGGAACCTGTTGTCCCCCTCCCAGGAACTGAGGGATGCTGAGCGTTTCCAGTGACGTCTGACTTTGTCTGGCACTGCCAGCGCTCCGGGCAGTTCAGACTCTGGCTTTTAATTTGTTTCTTGGAATAGTAACAGTCCTCAGTTGTTTCCCTTTAATGTTTTGAACAGCTTTTCCACTCCTACATATATTTGAATGGAAACAAAGGGCGCTTTAGCTGGTCCCGCCATTCCCGAGGGAGAGAGAACTTGGGAAGAGCCAGGCAGGGTGTTTGAGTGACTTATGGGCTCGGCTGTAACCTGTGGCTGCCCCAGGGGCACTCAGGAACAATGGCAGCCTGGCCAGGATTTTCCAGGTGGGATATCAGTTTGTTTTAATCAAGGAACATTTCATTCTGTTTGTAATCCTGTCACTGTACACAATGGTTAGAAAAACTGTACGACTGTCCACTCTTTTGTGTAATATTTTCCAATGCTACCACCTGGGGTCTTTTATAGCAACATTTTACATGGTAGATGTCTTTTATCCCACAGACATGCACCTTTTTTATATTATTTATTTATTCTTTCCTTTGAAGCTCTCTGAAAAATGCACCCTTAGTTGTAAACCAAATCCTGTCTTGTCAGAGCATAGTAAATGAAACCTTTTCCACATGAGAAGAGTCCCTGCAAAGTTCCCTCACCAGCTATCTTGTGTAAATATCCCTCTGTTTGCCTTGGGAGGTAAATTCAGGGCAGGTTTTTGTCCCTCCAGTAAAGCTGATCAGTCTTGATGATGGAGCTCTCTGAGCTGGGCAGCCACTGTGAGACTGAGGTTGAGTTATTCAGGGGGTCTTTGGTGGCTTTTCTTTGTCAGAGGACAGAGGTGGGATCCTCCCAGGGTCAGACCAAGGCAGCCAAGTGAGGCCTCTCTCCTGAGTTGTTTGCAGAAGAACATTTCTGGTAAATGTATAAGAAAAATAACCTCTTAAATTTGGGCGTTGGGAGCAGAAGGTTGTCAGGAGAACATTTGGTGCCTTGAAGTCTTTCAGATGTAAACTTGAGCTGGGTGGGAAAGCATAAGGAGCTTTTCCTCCCCAGCTTCCTCTGCCCTGTGAACCTCCCTTTTGTTTGAGGGAAGATCACGAAGGCATTGCTGGATCCCAGCAGGCAAGACGGGTTTGGGAAAAAACTGGGCATCTGAATGGGGCAGCACTTTGTTATTTCCTATCTGTCTGCAGTACTTGTACTTTATTGCCAAGCTATTTGAAAGTCTCCTGGCTTAATGTGTTTATTTTCATGTCACAGAAAGGGAAGTTGAGAGTATTTATCTTCATTTCCAGGTGCAGAACTGAGGCTAAGTGACACATTCTGAGTTACCCAGAAAATCTGTGATGGAGTAAGGAACTGGTCTCTTTAATCCTTGGTTAGGCAGCAGCTACTGGGCTTTTCTGCCATGCTGGTCCTTGCAAGAGGAGTTCAGCTAATTCCCTCTCGAGCATTAGCAGCTCTGTCAGCTGCCATGCTGCCTTGGGAAGCTTTGTACGGGCTCGCCCTGAGAACCTTTGATGGATACATTCTTTGTTTCTCTATTAACACTTCAAGGTCTGTCTTTGCAAGGAAAAGGGCAAGACTTCCTTTTTTATTAGAAATGAAAAATTAGATCTCCAGCAATCTTTTGACCTCTACTAAAACTTCCTGGAGCCAGCAGGCCCTAGTGTTCCTGATTAAAAAGTTAACTTTTGAAATTAGGCTTTAATCAAGAAAATTTTAAAGCTGTGGTTAGGGAGGTTAATAAAACCAGTTTCTATTTCTCTCTGGTTAAGGACTTTCTTTTTAGTAACTGACCTTTTACTTTTTTTCTATTAACTGCTGCTGCATTGAAAATGTGTTTTGTTCAAGTGTGGAGTGTGACAAGGACATAAGAGAATAAAAATGGATTTTAAATTGCACAGTTAAAATACATATAATATTTACTGAGGCAAATTACTTCATTTCACTGTCTGGTAAAAGATGCCGAGATCTTACTTCATAGTAAGTTGAACAGACTATTTTCAATTGGAACTGACCTACAGTGATCATCCAGTCCAGCTGCTTGACCAATTCAGGGCTGACCAAAAGTTATAGCATGTTATTAAGGGCATTTTCCAAATGCTTCTTAAGCACTGACAGGCTGAGGGCTTCAACCACCTCTCTAGGAAGCCTGTTCCCATGTTTGACCACATTCTTGGTGAAGAAATGTTTCCTAATGAAGCATTTGCTTGGACTTGAAGGTTTGCAAAAGCCTTGTTCACTTAATTTCAAAATGAAGTTTTAAAATTGCTGTGTTTTTCAGTGGATGGATTTTAGCTGGAAGAGCTTCATCTATTAAGAAAAAATTGCTGCCTTAAATAGGGTGTGACTGTTGTTGCCCCATGTCATTTGCATAGATTTCTAAAGACCTTAGGTGTTTGGTAATGCTTGGCTGGTGTGATCATTCCTATTTAGTACCACACGAGAAAATGCTGGAGATCTAGGGAAGAGGGCAGCCAGGGACAGCAATAGAAATTTAATTTCTGCACCTTAATTTCTCCTCATCACCCTCTCCTCCAGCCAGGGCTGGACCTGTTGAATTTCAACAGCAGGGCTTGTGACTTGAAGCCTGCATATCCAGTCTGCTTTTCCGTGGAATGAAGGAGAACCATATTATCTTTCACTTGCAGTGCTGCCTCACATGTTTTTTTCCCTATAAAGAGATATGTATAAAGCAACTGTGGTGCTGAGAGAATGACGTGTTTCATGTTTCCAGTTGGTGGGAAAGTAAAATTTTCCTTTCCATGTGCTCATTGATGTTTATATTCCACTGTGCGGCTCTGTCCTCTTCCCTTCTGCATCCCCTTACTGCCAGGGCTGCTCATGGATGGGCAGCAGGGGGACAATGAGGCAGGAGGAGCCTCTCAGATATCTCACCTGGCCTCCAGCTGTGTTGCAGGAGAGCCTGTGTTTCCCTAGGTCCTCTGAATGTCTTCGTAGTGTCTGAAGTGGTTCTGGGTACTTGAATTGCTCCACTTGTGTCTGGTGGTTTGCAGTGTTTTTTAAAGAGAATTCCTTCTTGAGGAGAAAATAACCTGAAGCCTTTCAAACTGGTTGTGTGGCCCTGCACCCTGGGGGACAGGGCTGGGGACATGGTTAGTGGCCCTCAGGTCCCTTGGAGGGGAAAGCCATAAACCTTACTTGTGCCTGACTCAGATGTGGCAGGAAAACAGGGAGCGTGATTGCTGACTGGAATTATCCTGCGGGGTGCCCTGTTCTGGAAGTCATTGAAGCTTTCTGCTGGGAGACTGCAATATTAATGTGGAGATTCTGTACTTGGGTGATTTCCTTTGTTCCTTTAAGATTCTGAAAATATAAAAGGGAAAGGGAACTTTACATTGTGGTGTGTGTCAACTCAACATCTGACTGTTTAAATCCTTGTGCTAAATGCCCATTACGGGTGCTGCAGGGAGGGAGGGGAAAAGCTGCTGTAAGTGCAGTAGTGATAATTGACCCACTTAAGAGAGCTGCTCTAATTTTGCATGTTACAGCATCCTGGAAATTCAGATAAGAATGTTGATCTCTCCAGCTAATAGGATTTCTAAATATATCATCCAAAAGAAGCAGGAGGACTGTAATTTTGCGCGCATGTGTGCGTGCTCAGGCTAATGTTTTGTTTAAGAACTGCACACTCTGAAAATTTGCTTTTCTGTTCACTTGTTACTAACTCAGGATAAAATAGAGCTTGACCTTTGGTACTGCCAAGGGGAGAACTGATCATGCCCCATTAAATTCACTGATGAAATTCTCCCCAGATTTTGTGTGGAGGGCTGACCAACTTTTTTCCTTTCAGGATGTTGGTACACAGCAGGTGGCTCAAATTGTCAGCTTTTCCATAATGCAGCATTAAACAAACCATCTGCAGAGATGGAGAGGGGGACAGGGTCACAAGATGGCCTATCAAGATTACAGATTATGGCTGGTGTTGATAGCTTTGTTTTCCTCATTTAAGGGAAATTTTGAACAGTAGAGGTCAAAATAATACTCTTTTGAAATCCATCTGCAGAAATACTTTATTGCTTTACAGAGCAGAGTGTTTCATGTCTCTGGGCAATTTTTTCTCAAAGCACAGCACTGGGGTGGCCTCACCTCCAGTCCTGGGTGCAATTTTGGGCACAATATAAAAAAAGACATTAAGCTATTAGAGCATCCAAAGGAAGGACACAAGGATCTTGAAGGGCCTTGAGGGGAGGCCATATGAGGAGCAGCTGAGGTCTCGTGGGTTGTTCAGACTGGAAAAGAGGAGACTGAGGGGAGACCTCATTGCAGTCTGTAACTTCCTTGTGGTGGGAAGAGGAGGGGCAGACACTGATGTCTCCTCTGTGGTGACCAGTGACAGGACCCAAGGGAATGGCCTGAAATTTCGTCAGGGAAGGTTTAGGTTGGTTATCAGGAAAAGGTTCTTCACCCAGAGGGTGGTTGCGCTCTGGAGCAGGCTCCCAGGGAAGTAGTCACAACACAAAGCCTGACAGAGTTCAAGAAACATTTGGACAACACTCTTGGACATATGGTGTGATTCTTAAGGTGTTCTGTGCCAGGCCGGGAGTTGGATTTTGATCCTTGTGGGTCCTTTTGAACTCAGGATGTTCTATGACTGCTGAAAACCATGGGGTTTGTGGTCAGTAGAGCTGCTGCACCTACATTGTTTTAATTCTGGAGGTCCTTTGCCCTTGCCCATCATACCTTTCTGTGTTGGGACGAAAAAGAATCACTGTCACCCTTTGAAATGAAGGGACAGGCTTCTGGGGCAGGTTCACTGAAGCCTTTGTCACTGTGGCCTGGAATTACATGATGTGTGGGTAGGAGAAGTGTTTGGCAACCCTGTGCTCTGTCACCATGTCAGGCCTTATGTAACCCAGAAATACAGCAGAAGTGTCTGAGCCAGATTTTTAATGTGTGCAATACTGGTCTGTTATTGCATGTGTAAAAATAATAATTAATGAAATGAATTGCATGGTCTGTCCTCTGAGTAATTAGGTTCCACTTTGGGGTGTCTGAACTGATGAGACATTCTCGTGGTAAAGGAGAAACAAGGAAAGAACCAGAAGCAGGGAGTGGGAGAGCTACAAAGGCATCAGTAATTCCAGGGTGGAAATACAAGGGACAGCCCTCACTGGCAGCACTGAGAGGGGGTGAAGCTGAAAGGTGGTGGCAGAAGCATGGGGGATAACGACAGGAACAATATCAAGATGAGTTCTGGGTGATGGATGAGGGGAGGGAAGTGTGATGGCAGAGAGGCCTCCTTCCAGGGAAATAAATACAAAGGAGGGATGATAAGGAAGGGATCACACCTCTGATGTCTTTGACCTTCAGCGATCCTTGCATGCTTGTGAAAATAAATATTTAACAATCTCCTTAAAGCTTGTTTAAAAGAGGAAATAATTAGGTTGGCTCCCTGCTCAATACAGTTTATCTCTGCATCTGAATTTTGGGGCTTATGTCAGCAAAACTAGAATTATAACTGGGTGGTGTTTTGACCTGATGGGAGCTAATATGTTGCTAACACCAGCTAAATGAAAAACAGTGGGGTACAGCCAGTCATTGTGCAGCACATTCTTGCTTTTGTCAGAGGATATGCTGGATATGGTGTGGGATGAGGAGGAGACACTTCCCCTTCCTTCCCTGCGTGGCCACCCCCCTCTTGAGGAAAGGAAAAGAAAAAAACCAAAAAACAAAAAAAAGAAACATTACCTGATGCTTTGTTTAAATAAATCCTGATAGGAAACATGATCAATTATGGTTGATGTTTTTGATCTGGTCACTGAAAAATATTCCTGGTTGTAGCCATCACTAATATTTTATGCATTTTAATACTTTAAAAGTCAATTAGAAAATTAAATGCTCTCTTTCATTGAAATAGATGATTGTGTATTTGAATTTTAATGTAGTAAGAATGCTGCCATAGAACACAAATTCATATTATTAGATTAATTAACATCAGTAATGCAAAATAGGGTGAACAAAAGCCGGTGCGTTGAGACCTATAAGCCCTTCTGTGCTTGCTATCTGCAAATATTTTATCTTGACGTTTTCTCAAACTGTGCCCACTTTCATCCTATTCTTAAGTCTTAGGCAGCTTTTTCTGTCTTGCAGTTTTTGATGTCGTAGGAACAAAGTGAAGGTGTATCAGAGAAACAATATTACCTGTCAAATTTGTTTTGTAAAAACAGAATTCATTCTCACACCTGACCTGGCCTTATATCTTGAAAGTGGTCTTGATAATGACTTCCTACATCCTAATGAAGTATAAGCCTATTAAAAATAGGTAAAGGTCCTTCTCAAGAGCTGTCTTATTTCCTTCAGATGCTTGTCACTAGGATTTTGTTTTCATGATGTATTTTTCATACACAAACCTCATACTGGAATTGCTTCTCAATGAAACATTTTAGCATTTTGTAATTCATGCCAAGTAAAATGGTGAGCTGAGCCTTTTCTAACTTTTCCCTGTTCATCTGCCCTTATGGCAAGTCCGTGTCCTTCCTTGAAGGCAAAAGAAAATGTCTTTTAAGTTCAACTGCCAGACTGGCTCACTATTGTTGTAAGTATGAATGATGTAATACTCAATCACATGGTGGTATGTCTGCTATTTTCCCCTGTTTGAGAGAGAGAATAATCTTTCCATCTTCTCCAGTTTCAGCAGTCTGGGAAAATAGTAGCCTTAAATGAGGCCCAAAAGAACCAAAATCTTGATTTCTTCCAGAGCTTTTCTTTTGAAGCCAGATGTTCCCCATGTCTTCTTTTTTTTGACTTGCTAATTGGAAATAAGATGTTGAAGATAAAGTGTGCTTTGAAGCTTGTGTATTGTGTATTTTATTTAGATTTAATCCTTTAAACATTTGACAATAAAACATAAATTGCGGAGCTCTCATCTTTACATCAGCTGTAAGTGAATCATTTAAGTTTTCAACATCCTTCCAGTTTGGGAGAAACACAGTAGTGTCAGTGATGTTTTGACTGCACGTGTTAGTAAAGTGCTATGAGATTTGCTAATCAGTATTTTTTAAATGGAGATATATTGCTGTTTCTTCAATGAAGGAGCAGTTTGTCTCCCAAAAATAAAGTCTCATCTTATGCCTTGGCAGGGCGTAGAAATCTGAGTGCTCTTCAGATTCCTTTTGTATTGATAAGCAAGGAGGAATAGTGAACAATATATTTTATGTTGTCATATGTCATGATGGAAAGCACATTTAGAGGAGAGATAGACTGGAAAAAAGAAGCCTGTTAGTGTGGACAAAAAATAGTGTGTAACTTCTACTAGGCTGTAATATTTTTAATATGGAGAGAAAACTATGCAGTAAATGCATATTCAGCAACATGACATATACTAAGAGAAATGGGAAGGTCCTTATTACATAAAAACCAGAACTCCAAACATTGCCTCTGTCTTACTGTCAGGAGAAATTCTCACCTTATCTGTTTTACAGTATTTTTCCTTCTGCAATTGGTCTTTAAAGCTTTTTATTGTGCCTGTAGTGGCCTTGCAGCTTCCAAGGGAAAACAAAGTTGGTTTTGTCATTTCAGGTGCTGTAATGTGTGGCACAATTCTAGGACAAACAATGAGCTGGTGTTTCAAGTTAGACTGCAGAAAATTTGAGAGGTTACCTGAACCTGCTTGTTTCTGAGAAAGCACCACTGTGCCCTCGCTTTGCAAGGATTTTACCCCGTTCTAGTTCACTTACATTAAAAATACACTTTTTCTCCTTCCTTAATGAATCCATGCCTTCAGAGTAATGTAGTTCTGCCTAGCCAGCTCTGAAGGCTGTGAGATTATAGATGGTTTTCTGTGACTTTTGTTTTTGGGCAGAAGAGCTGGGCTGACTGAATTGAGACTTTCTTTTGAAATTTGCCATTGAAATCACAAGTGGACCAGCCTTGATCTCCAGGGATACGAGGAAAGAAATGTGAAATAATTTTTAGTCATTACTGAGGAAGTCTCTTTTAAAGAGACATCGGGAGGTTTCAGCTGCCTCTCACTTGGTACCTGGGATCAGAGAACATTCTACTCGTACTTATCTGGAGTTCAAAGTTTGGTTTTCCCACGTGAGTGCTGTTAACTTCTGCAGAATCTAAGCTGAATTTTCTTTTCCATTTGAAAACTTCTGGTCCTTAAAGGACCGGTCTTCTGGAGGATGCCCCAGATGGACTGCATCTGTGCTGCTGTCTCTGAGGGACTCCCAGATCACTGCATTCTTGTCACATCTGGAGGACCTAGTTCATTGCCAATAATTATTTCCAGTGCATATTCAGATTATAGTTTTTCAGTTGAAAAATATTTTTGTCAATGTTCAACTTAATATTTATTATCATTCACCTAGACTAATCTCTCCCTGTGGCAGAGGAAAACTCAAGTATTGACTGCTGCTGTTCTCATTCCTCAGACTTTGAATGGGTGGCTTCAGTGTCTCAGCTGTTTCTCACAGTCATTCAGTGGTGAAACAAGAGAATGCCCCAGTCCTTGATTTCTGCTGATAATGTTGGCAGCCCTCCCAGCAGAGCTGTGAACTGGTCACTTTCCTCCTGTTTCAGCTGGAGAATTTGGGAGCACCATCAGGAGCCAAGAACATTGGCTGAGAGGTAATATACACAACATGAGGACAGCATCAAAAAAAGAAGCTTCAAAGAAATGTAGCTTGACAGAAGTGTTACATTACAACAGTCCTTCCTACTGACGGGCTCTAGGGTAGGAGGAAAGACAATACAGCGTATTTTCCACTGTCTCTCTAGCAGTCAGAGGTGTGATACAGAGAAATGTTTGTATAGGTAATGTATCTGATGGTGATGAAATGTGTAGAAAAGTCTGTGCCCTATGCAGGATTGTAGAATAATTTAGATTAGAAGGGGCCTCTGGAAGTCATTTCTCCATTCCATGCTCACATCCTCAGTAGACTCCTGAAGCCCTGCTCTGGTTGAATGTGGATTGTCTGTAGCAGTGGACATGTCATGTTCTCGCTGGGCTTTATTACCTTTATGCCAAAGATTTTTTTCCCAAATATCTAAACAGATTTTTTCTTTCTAGAGTTTGCTTCTAAGAAGAATTTGGCTCTGTATTCTCTGGACCCTCTCATTAGGTAGGTAGAAATGTTAGGTGTCCCCTAAAGCCAGGCTGACAAACCTGGCTCTCTCAGCTTTTCCATGTAAATCACGTATTCCAGCCCCTCAACCATGTCAGTGTCACTCTGATGTTGTGCTTGAGAACCCAGATCTGACCAAGGCTCTCCAGGTGCAGCCTCACTGGTCATCAGTAGAGGGGAATATCCACTTTCCTGGACTGCTGGCTGCACTTCTGCTAACAGAACTCAGTACCTGTTTGGCCTTTCTCAGTGCAAGAGGCCACTGCTGGCTGCTGCTCAGCTTTTCTTTGGGGACATCCAGCTCCTTTGTGCCAGCTGTTTTGTCCCTGGTCAGCTCCAGCCTGTCCTGTAGCAAAGGGTTACTCTGTCTTTGCATGTGAGGCTTTTTAGGAAGTTGAAAGACAGATGCAGCTCCTGTCAGCCCAGTTCTCCAGCCTCCTAAGATCCCTCTGAGTGGGGCCCCACCTGACACAGCATTGCTCGCCCAGCTTGGTGCCATCTGCATACCTGCCTGGGGTGCCTCTGCCTCCCTGTCTCACTGCTAATGGAGACAGCGTTGTCCCCTAGGGATGCCTGCCGCAGCTGTCTGCTAATTGGACTTTGTGCTGTTAATCACAGCCCTTCAAACCTGGCAATCCAGCGAATTTAATGCTTGCCTAGGCCAGCAAGCCAGGCCATGATGTCTTAACAACTTGGCTTTAAGAACACCGTGGCAGACCACGTGTTCAGCTTTGCTGAAGTCACAGTGAGCAGCTTCCGTTGCAGTGCCAGTGCCCCTGAGCCGGTTGGCTGGGGGCCGTGTAAAACTGATGGGTAGGTGACACTTTGCACAAGGGTGCAGCTGAACTGTGCCTGTGCACAGGGCAGGTTTTTTGGCTGGTGCTCTGGATGGAGAATTTCTCTTTGCTCTGAGTCCTGAGCGATCTGTCTTCTGGTGGGCAACACAGCAGGTGCTCATTGATTTAATCTGAGGTTTTTTTAAAGGACTGGTGACTAAAGCCTGTTCCTGGCTTGCACAAACCCCAGATTCACTTCTGTAAGGGGAGTTAAAAGCTGAGAGGGGAGTCAGGGCCGAACCCTGCCCATTCTCCTTTTGAAGCTGTTGTTGCAGTGCAATCTGAAACACAAGAACTGTGGGGCCAGGAGAAAGGCAAACAAGTGGAAGCTTTTGTAGGTGAATAGCCAGGCTTAGAGAGGGGGTATACTTAGTTCAGCTTCTTTCTCTAAGGTTACTCCTGTGTGTTTCTTTTTTTACAAATGTATTAATTATATATTATTCTCCTGACCTAATGCATAAACAGTTGTGGCAGCAGGACTGTAATTCCAGTTTGCCTCTTTCCAGCTGAGGGTCCTGTTGGTGGAGGTGTAGAATTTATAGTGTTTTGTGGGGAAGGTCAGTATTCTCATCTTCTGATTGGAGAAACTGAGGCATAGAAGGGAAGCAAAACGACTTGTTCATCAAGATGTAGACATTTTTGTGTCCTGTGTGCATCTATACCTCTTACTGCTGCCTCCCATAATGTAGGAGCCCTGTTCTAGATATGACTTTCTATTTAAATTTTCTAAGACACTGGACTATACTTTTCCAGGTATATTGGCTAAATACATTGGAATTTTTAGCTAAAATTTCCAAGAGGAGCAAGTTCTGCAGGCCCACTAGCTCTGGTACTGCACTTGAGCTTGTTAGCAAAATTCTAGGCTGAATTTATAAATCTCAGTGGTAAGAAAAAAGTTATCATTTTTCTTGAAAGCTTTGCAAATATGACACAATCAGTGAGCAGCTGTAAACATGAGACTCACAACAGCATTCTTAGTTGTTGTTCAGAGCAGAGCTGTATTTTAGGAGCTTGCCATCAGCGTGCTGGATAATGTTATTGGAAATCACACTGCTGGGTTACAATAAAGCTACTGCAAGACTCTGTGAAAGGCGTCTAAGGAGATCTTTCCCAGCATATCACTAGCAGTTTTTATTTTCCCAGAGGCAGATGATATGTACATCATTACTGATTTTTTTTCCTTTCTCTCATGAAGAATTCCAGCCGCTGAGATAAGTTTACAGCTTCTTAAAAACTGATAATGACAGAACAGTCTCTGTGCTGTAAGAGAGACATGAGATAAGTGCTTGCATTTACTACAGCATTCAGAAGAAGATAATAAAAGGATAGAAGTTTAAAATGACACTTCAGGAAAATACCGTATTTTCCAGCTTGATTAAAGCCATTTAATGAAAGTTGTTAAATTTTAAAGAATATGAGAAATACCATTTGCAAGTAAATTAACTTCAGTGTGTTCACTAACTGATGCTGTGCAACATTGTCTTGAGATGCTTTGAGAGTTCCTACCGAAGTGAATTAAATATTGACAGTAATGCCAACAGAATTCCAGTATCTGTGACAAGTGAATTGTACCAGATTGCTTACTGAATACCCAAGTTTTCAGGAGGATATCAGTGTGGGTATTCTTTCCCCTTCCTACCCTCCTTTCTCCCCACATGCCTTGCCCCAGTAAAGCATTTTCCTTTATCCTTAATGATCCCTTCATAAAGGTGTGTAACCAGTAACAAAGGAGTTGACACTCGCTTTATCTTTCTTTTTTAACACTGAAAATTGATATGTGTGCTTACGAAGTGATTTTAGAGTAAACTGGTGTAAAAGCAAATTTAATATTAAACTGGATAAAGGATTTTAAAGTCATTGTAGGAGGTGCTTAGCTGTAGCTAGGTGTAGCAAGCTGTAGCTTGTAAGTAGGTGTGTTGGATAATAGAGCCATGAAAATTAGGACTGTCATACTTGACAGGAGGGACTGAATTTGCGATATCTCTTGCATCTCTTTCTTATAAGAAGTTCAGGATGTCTCTTAGCTGTTAAACCTTTTTGCATGTTTTGCACAGGGGGACAAATTTCTTTGTTGATTTGCATAGAAGGGATGTAGCTTAGGTCTTTCAAAGGCAGGGAGCTGGTCTGAAAAAGAATTGTTGCCCATAAAGTTAGTCACCTGCTGAGGTATTATAGCTGAAATACATTTGAAAGCTTGTTTCTGTGACCTTTTGGGAAGACTTGGGAACCCCAGAGCCAAAATGTGTATTATAATAGTAAGAGAATCAGGATATTTCACAGCATTTTACCAAGGAAGGGGAAACTGTTATCTTCATTATGAAAACATGATAAAGGATGGATTGTTTTTTGTCGGGCAGTGGCAAAAATGGAAACAGAAATCCAGTGTCCTGAGGCACAGCCGAGAGTCCCTCTGGGTTATGCCTTTCAATTTCTTGGGAAAAGAGATTCCCAAAGGGAAGCATTTGTTTCCCATCCTGTTGTGTAGATAAAATACAAAGTGTATCAAATGCCTGTGACTGTATTTTCCCTGCTTAATAGATCACCTCAGAGATTTATTCTTGTAATTGAACTCTCTGAAAAGTTAGCTGCCTTTAAAATCTCAGATATGCAAACTCCTCCTTCCACCTGCTCTATTATGCCTGTTCAAGGACCAAATTGAATCTTGTTCTAGAGACAACCTTTTGAGACATAAATTTGTTTTAACTTTAAAATCCAGTATATTAGGTCCTTGAAGAGAATGTATCATGTTGAGAATTGTATTCATTTCAAGGTAAGATGCATCACTTGTCCCTAGCCCTGAAAGGTATTTTAAATTGGTATTTGATATTTTGAAAGTTTAAAAAGATGTTGTAGTTCTTTTTTTTTTTTTTTTTTGTTCTACTTGAGCTCTGTTCAGTTGAGCTGAACAGAAAGTATCAGTGAAAGTATCTTCTCACCCTGCCGGTGACAGCTAAAGGCAATCTCTCACTTGTGCATTGCTGGGAAGTAGACATGAAGACGTGTTTGCATATTGCATCTTGTCCACAGTTTGGTAAATTCAGACGTGCTAACTCAGTGCTCCTGTCTGTTATCGTATCCCAAGATACCTGGATAGCTGTCCGAGGAGGTAATGTGAGTTTTCTACTCTCCTGTTGCCAAATAAACCTCTCTTGAACACTCCTCCAGTGGTACTCTAAAGTGCAAGATGCATTATTATATAATTTGGTGAAATGCTTTATTAGTAACTCATTTGGGATATGCTGCTATTTATGAACCATAACGCAACTCTCTTTAATAAAACTCAAATTCAGTATACCTCAGTGCTGTTATGACTTACATAGTTTTCTGCTACAGTGAACACGTAGGAATCTTTTTTAGCTTTAGTGTAGGCATTTCTTAAGTTGAAAGCGTGGGCTGAGGATTTTTCAACCCATCGATGCAGTGCATCAGTTTAGCTTCATGTGTTTGTATTCATTTTATTGATAATACCTAAACCAGGTTGCTTTGAGGAGTTCAGCCACTGTAAAAGTGGCATGTTGTCCTGACTTCCAAGCACTGCTGGTGAACTAGTCCTGAGAGCACAGTTTCCAGCTCCACGCTGCATTTAAGTTCTGTAAGAAATACGGATGATTGGGGAAGTTGCTGTGAGGTACTGTAATGCCTTTAATCAAACTTTGATTACTGCAAGAATAGTAATTAACAGTTTCGTAGCATCTGTGAAAGCAGTGCTCCATCCATGCCCCAAGAGAGAGCCAGCCACATCCATGGAGCCATTACGCCTGTCATTTTTCCAGTGGAGTGCTGTGGCTGTGAGGGAGGGTGAGAATGCAGAGAGTTCTTCCACCTGCCCAGGTCAGGTTTTCTGTTCAGCAGGAATACACCATTAGGGAGAATGGTATTCCTGTAGTGCCCACTTCCAGAACACAAGGGCTCCCTTTGGTGCAGTTCAGGTAATGAAAGGTTTCTGCGGGTATGTGCCTGTGGACATCTGATAGAGAAGGGTTTGTCATTGTCTTACGTGACATACGCAAAGATGGTTCTCTTAAAGGCCTTTGAGAGTGGGAAATTTAACACATTCCATTGTTGTACTTCCCACCAAAGGCCATTAAGGAGCCAGCAGCCTCAGAAGGGCAGGGATGCAATTCATTCCTTTTGAAGCCATATTTTCTCTTAAAACAAAGGCTCTAGTGTCAGAAATTTTTTGCTGAGTGACAGTGTTTTATGTATATGATACTAGATCATGCCTATGCCTGGATAAATCAAGTCCACTGATCCTGGCAGGAAAGCAGCGTCTGAGTTTGTGTGCATGTCCCAGTGCGGGGACAGCAGCTGCCATGCTCCCATCCCAGCAAGGGTCTGCTGAGATAATTCACCCAGGAGTACCAGTGCATTTGCCTCAGTATGGGTATGAAAGCTAAGATGTAACACTTGGCTTCTGGCATGGGAAATGTAAAACATTCTGTGTCCACAGAATTTGGTTCTATTCTGATTTAATTGATCACCGTAATGCTACTTTTTTTGGAAAGTATAGGTGAGTGCTTACTGTGGGTAAACCAGAGCAGTACTGTGACAACTCTCACACAGGAATTGTGTATATACTTAAAAGAAGGGAGGTGTTACCAGTTTTCTAACTTTTTGGGTTGCTATGGAGCAGTAACTCTGCAGGCTTTTTCTCCTCACTTATTTTAAGGCTTCTCTTTCAGATAAGGTAGGTCTTTGTGTTTTGGAGCAAGCTGGGGAAAGCTCTGCAAACTTTAAAGAGAAATTTGAGAAGGTGGGATGGGTGACAGAGAGATTGTCTCAGGCTCTAGTTTTGGAGAATGCTTTAAGGCACTGTGAGCTGGCGCAGCTTCAGAAAGAAGTTATCTTGCTTTGGCCTTGCTTGCTCAGTCCTCCCTCAGTCCATCCCCTGCCTTCTATCAGCGCAGGTGTTTATGCAGTTACATGTGAACTGGGGAGCTAATCCAGCTGAAAACAGGTGGAAAAAAAAAAGCAAAGAAAAAAATGTTCGTTTCAGACAGTTTCTTTGGCTGGTTTGCCACGATGCTGCACAAATAGCTGTCATGGTGAGGGGGTGGTAATGAACTGAAATTGAGCTAGTTATGGCAGGTTTTTTTTTCTTTTTTTTCATATTTTTACATATTTCCAAACTCCCGCGTTTGGCGTTTTCTGGAAAAGCAGAGTGTCAGCCTCATGACTGTGCTGGTTTTCTTTTGCCACCTGTGAGCAGGCAGTGATTTTCCTCTGCTGCTTCTCTCAGCCAGCTGCTTCACGTTTCCAAATGTGTGCATTGCTGCTGTGCTGAATACTTGAGAGCCATCTCAGAATAGTTCTTGTAAGTCTGCACCTCTGACTTCTTTGGAACTTTTCTTTCACTGTTGGTACAAGACTCATAACCTTTATAGACTTTGTACACACAGAAAAGAGAGAGAACTGAAGTCCTTTACATTTACTTAAATCTTTACTATCAATGTCCTCCTTCCCAGCTTCTTTTCATAAGCCCACTTTATTATCAAATTGTCCTTCTGTGCAGATTTTTAGACTGTGCAGTTTCATACCTGCTTGTGTTTTCTGCAGTGATTTTACAATTTGTTCAGGTTTATTTTTCCCCTTGCAGCTTGAGCTTTGCTCCTTTCCTGCTGCCTCTCGCTCATTCTCATCTGCCAGCCCTGCTCTTCTTTTAAGTTCTTCCTTAAGCCTTGCTTCTCCTAGCAACCTCTCTTGTTTTCCCTCACCAGTGCTTGTTCAATTTACTGTTCAGGGGACGGGGTCTCTCTTTCTTGTTTGGAGACTTTTTGTTGTTTAAATATAGCCAACTGTTATTTATACATGGCCACATCATTCAAGTTGAAGATTAACCTCATGTCTCTCAGAACTTTTAAATTAATATTTACATTTTCATTCTATGCCTAAATTTTCTTTTCCGTAAGCAAATATACTAACTAGATTATCTTTCAGGGGCTTAGTATGGATATTCTTTGCATATTTTATCCCTTTGATACCCTGTATAATTGCGAGTTGACTGTACAAGCATTCTGAGAAAAGAAATGTATTTTTTACTTTTTTTTCTGTTGTGTTGTGCTGTGTTATAAATTTACAGGTGACTGTTATGAATTTACAGGTGACTATGTAAATACTTGGCACTACCCCACAAAGCAGGTTTTTTACTTAAAGTCAGTAACACTGGGAACACAGCTTAGCCCCAGTCCTTTGAAGACCATGTTCTCCAAGGGCAGTGTTTTCAGAACTGCTGAACACTCGCTGCGTATTCAGCCAGCCTGAGTCCTTTGGAAAATGTTCCTTTAAATGGCAATGGCTCTGAAGACAATTATTGAGAAAAGCTGCAGCATTAATTTAGGAAACACCGAACTGTACGTGCATTGGAGTCTGAAGGTTGATGTAGCTCGCAGGCCTTGGATCCCTCCCGTCTGCAGCAGCGCAGATTTGTCTGCAGCTGCTGGAGATGCAGGACGGGAGAACTGCTCTCAAAGGCTAATTCACGTCTTAGGTGAGCCAGAAAGCCACACTTGTAACCCTTTCAGTTAATGCCATGGGATCAGGCAGGCTGAATGCAGCCCCCAGTGCCTGTCTGCTCTTTGATCTGCCTGGTGCTTGCACAATGCCGCTAACTTTGCCTTAGCTAGGAAGGTAGTGAGGCTGCAGGTGCTGAAAGAGAACTGCTGGAAAAACATCCTGAGGAGTGGGGCACTGCTTTTTGTTTTCAAATTGGGGATTTTACAATACAGAATTTAGAGCAATACACTTTTATGAAACAGTCATACAGCTGTGTGCAAAGAAGGAAAAAAACCCCACAGACCAAAATACAGTTCTTTTTTTATCATGCATTAATCTACACATAAATAAAGATTGCTTTTTATAAAAATGGCATTTGTGCTTAGCAGTTTCATTTGTTAAGTGCTGTTTTTATTTGTTTACTCAAGTGCAGCCTGTGCTATGTGGACTTCTTTGCACAGGCAAAATTGAAGACTGAAGAAATTTTGGAAACTGGCTCTGTAGGGATTCAGCCTCGAGGCAAAGCTTTCATTAAAGTTGTCAGAAATGAGTTTTCTGCAAAAGAATTGGGTTTGGTTATTATTTTCAAATTCTTTTAGTTCAGTGTCATTGGAAAGAGAAATGTTTACTTTAAACAATTAGCGTTGTCAGTCAGTCTCAATTAATGGCTAATTATAATGGTGAAGGTTTGTAAAGCAGCAGAGGTATAACCATGATAAGTCATAATCAGAAATCATATGGTGTATGAAATCATGGAAGGGGAAGGTTGTGAATTGGGTGTTGAACTGAAAGGTTGAAAACTGGGTTCTGGGCCAGTCAAATGCTGTCACTAGTGTTTCACCCTGGTATCATCACCCCTCTTCTGTGTCCACCCTCCCTTTTGTCTTATCTCCATGTGTTTGTTAAAGAAAGTGCTTCTGGGAAGTTCCAATTTTTTATGTAGTTTATCCAGAACCCTCACACTGAAATTGCAAATATTTCTTTTCATTTAGAACTTGAGAAAATTTTGTTTTAATATTCTGAATTTTTTTTTTTTTGCTTTCCAGACACGTTTCCTATTAAGCTTTGCTTTTTTATTTGCAGCTAGCTGAATTGGTGCTGTTGAGTACAGAAAGTGAGATTATGTTTAAATATTTTATATATTTAATGGATCTGGTTTTAGTTTTTGTGAGAAACAGAAAGCATTTTAGCTTTAGCTGAGTAAAGGTGACACTTTATTACAGTCAGCGGGACTTTTATGGATGTCAAATTTCTGCTGAGTGGCTTGCAGTCACAGTTCCTTGGCACTAGTCCTCCTTCCATGGTATGGCTGCTTTTGTAGTAAAGCTTGTAAAAATAAGTAAGAAATGTTCCAAGGGTAACTTACAAAAACTAACTAACTAACTAAAGTAAATACTAGACCCTTTGTCTTCTCCGTGCTTCTTAATATGGGCCTGTGTCTCCCAGACATGACATCCTACACAGTGGAAGAATTTTGAAACAGTAGCATGAAATAATCTGAAGGTTTCCTGATTATTGTAGACTGTCAGACACTAAAGATTTTAATTTTTTAAAGATTTTTTTAGGAGTGGTAATGACTTTATTGTAAATAATAGTTGTTATTTTAACAGCGTGTTGCACAATTTATTCCTGCAAATGGCAGATTTGCCTCCTGCTAGATATTGTTATTGAAAATCACGGGGATTTTGCTGCACAAGTACTTTAGGATTGCTGGAATATGTAAAATGTAGGTCCCTCTGAAGTACAAACGCATGCTTGTTTTGGTATTTTGGTTTTTAGGTTTCCGGTACTATTAATTTCTGCATGAACTTTTGTTTCCTCTGGTGCTGAGAATGAGATCATTATTGCTGTGAATCATGCAGCTCTCATATAATCCACAGATTTTTGGATTATAAAGGCAGAAAAGGACCATTTTGGCCACTCGATCTGACCTTTTGCGTCATGTTGGTCAAAGGATTCCCTTGAATTAAATTTTTTGAAGTAATGCCTTTAGACTTAAGCTCATCTTGATTTAGACATTTAGAGATTTCTAGTGATGGACAGTCAGTTGCATACCTTGGTGAAACTTGCTTAAAGAATGAGTAGCAAAAGAAAAGCAGTTAAAACTGTTAATGCTTTCTATTTTCCTTTTTTTTTTTTCTTTTTTTTTTTTTTAATTTGGGCATATTTATAACCTAAGTCCCCTTGTGCCCTGTTATTTGCATGTGTATATCTACAGTACCAGTAGCTTTCCATCCCTTTAAAAGCTATTCCATGTGGGTAGCAGTCTCCATATGAAAATGATCATTGTATTCTTCCAGCCTCAAAGAAAACATTTATCTTACGATTGTATAATTTTTGAATACATATGAAGTATTATCTGCTGTTTTCAGCTGTTGTTGTATGTTCTCCTGAACTGTTCCAGCTCTGAAAAGGAGTTTGAAAACAACGGCCTGTTTTTACAACCACTTCCTGCTGATAATCGTGCCCACAATATTCATAGTAAAGGCCAACCCAGTGCTACTGCATGACTCAAGTTTCCCCTTTTGCTTTGCTGTAGTAGCTACACATCTAATCATGGAGAGCGATTGCTGGAGGCTACCTTAAATGAAATCCAGAAGCACCACATTTTTACTATGACCTTTGCTTACAATTTTGGTGGACACTGAACTAACTTCTCTAAGGAGGAAGGGAACTGTATGTTAAAGCATCTATAGTGTAGCTCTGAATTGATCCAGAGTTGCCTGAACCCTGCTAGTGAATTTCCCAAGTCCTTAGCTCTGATCTTTTGTCACTATAAATACATCCCATGCTCTCTGTTTCTTCTTGGGCAAAAAGGTGGGATTGTTTTCCTTACAGTAATAAAGCCTAAGCCCTTGTACTGTGTTAGTAACTTTAGATTTTCCACAAAAGTGTGTTTAACAGTTTGAGGAGGTTGAAGAATACTCTGGTATACAGATTTCATGACTGTAACTGAAATACCTGGGTTAGAAAGGTACCTCTCTGGCTCACCTAAGATCTGAATTAGCATTTGGCACTGATGCTCCTTCCAACTCCTCTGTCTCCAGTGACAGCATCCAGGCTCTAGGACCACTCAGTTACTCACTTTTGTGCCTCAGTAACCTATGAGATGCTTTTCTTTTGGTGTTTCAGGGTTTTTTTCCCCCCTAAATTGTGGTGAGATCTATCAGATATGACTGATAATTTTACTTTGTCTCAGTGGGGACAGTATCTCAGGGTGGGCATAGAATAATCAGGCACTTCAAGTCAATAATGAGCTGGGAACATCTTCAGACTTAGAATATTTCTTGAGCACAAAATTGGCATAGTGATTTCTTCCTAGATCTGTTTGATGAGCTGACAATTATTATGGTTCCTTGGCAATTGCATTGCTAAAGTCTTTCCATTTTCTCCTTTCTCACTACTTTTACAAAAAATATGCACTGAATTCAGTATTGCTCTGTGTAGATTTCTAAGCTGTGTATTTTACAGATGGTTTTTGTTAGCAGTTTCTTTACTGTGTTAAAATTTCAGATTACTGTAATGTCTTGCATAATACTGCCTATAATGGATTTTTGATTTTTTTCAGAGCCGTACTGAATTTTCAGCTAATTAACTACCCAGCTATGCTGAGGTTTTTAACGTGGAAATTAATTTCCACCAAATAATATTAACATAATGTATTAAATTTTGTAACAAAGTTGGAGTACATTCGTACAATTTCAAATGCAAACTAAGGGTAGAAACGCTCAAGGATAAAAGTTCTTAGCAAGGCAAATGTTTATGTATAAACTGATTACGTTATCTGAATTACTCTCCTTCCACAGCTGATAATGTTTAGGAGAAATGTGTATTGTATTACTCTGGCTTACTTGAAGAACATTCACTAATACTTATGTTACCACAGTACTCACCAAACTACACTGATGTCCCTGCATTTTATTTAATGCTGGATTTCTTAACACATTGCTGCACACAAAAACTCACATACAGCCCTGCATACATGTTTTCTTTGCCTGCCTCACTCTCTCCCCTTCTCTCACATTTTACCTTGACACTCCTTTTAATAATAAAACCAGAACCCTTTTACAACATGTAAGCCACACCTGAGTAGCTGATAGGAGATCCGGCATGTGTTCATTAACAGCAGCAAAAAGGCTACCTTTGCACTTTGGGCTTCATGGTGCACTTTTTTGGTTTTTTTTCTCTGTTTTGGTACTGTTTAGACAATGCATTCATAAGTGTGCTTGCTTTCAGTTAAATCTAATGGAAACTTGTAGTGTTTTGGCTTGTTTTTAACTATTATGTTTTCCAAGTGTGTCTATAATGAGTAGATGGTGACCTAATATTTTGCAGCAGCACAGGGTATCATGAAAAGAGTGAAAAGTGAAAGGTAACAGCTGATTTGCGTGGCTGGAGAAGGGAGCAGCCAAAGCAGCTTTCCCTTCCCGGATCTTTGACAGGTCCTCATAGAAGAGAACAAAAGAAACTTGTTTCAGTTTTCTTAATTTGCTCTTCCATCAGTGTTTCTGGGCTTCTAAGCTGGCATAGCAGACTGATGATGCTTTATATTCTTGAGTGTAATAAGAGTATTCTATCCTGATGCTATTAATGTTTTTAGTTATCACAGAATAATAGAATGCCCTGAGTTAGAAGGGACCTTGAAGATCATCTCGTTCCACCCCCTGCCATGTGCAGGGACACCTTCCACTAGTCCACGTTGCTCCAAGCCCCATCCAACCTGGCCTTGAACACTTCAGGGACAGAGCATCCACAGCTTCTCTGGGCACCCTGTGCCACGACCTTAGCACCCTCACAGTAACAAATTTCTTCCCAATATCCAATCTAACCCTACTCTCAGTTTGAAGCCATTCCCCCTTGTCCTGTCACTACAAGCTCTTCTCCATACAAGCTCTTCTCCATCTTTCTTGTAGGCTCCCTTCGGGTACTGGAAGGCAGCAATTAGGTCATCCCAAAGCCTCCTCTTTTCCAGGTTGAACAATCCCCATTCTCTCAGCCTTTCCTTGTACCAGAGGTGCTCCATCCCTCTGATCATCTTGCTGGGCCCCTCCGGACTCTCTCCAACAGGTCCATGTCCTTCCTGTGCTGGGATCCCAGAGCTGGATGCAGGTGGGGTCTGAGCAGAGCAGAGGACCCCCTTACCACTGGGTCTTTCTTAGGCTGCAGGATACGGTGAGTGTTGTGGGTCACACGAGGTGTTGGCTTGTTCTTTGAGACCATCACTTCACAGAGACAACTTGAGCAGTAAATTCAGCAGGTGCTGGCAGGGTTTTTTGGGCAGCTGAACAATTAACTGAATGCTGGCTGTTAGCATAAGTGGTGAATTGACCTAACCCATATTTAATTTCTTTGACAGTTAACCTGGGTTTATTTCTTCCCTTTCTTTGGCTTGGTAATGAAATGAAATTAAGAAATACTGTCACATTCAACAAGCATGTATATTCCTTGACTTCTTTCACAGACATGTTACTTGACCTCAGCGACCTTCTTCAGGTATTGTACCCTTTTTAATTTGACTTTTTTTTTAATTGTTAAAGTTTATGATGTTTTTAGTTTTTCTCTAAAAATTCTGAGTGGAAAATCACTGGGCTTGGAAATCTGAGTAATTTTTCAGTAAAATTAAAGGTCAAAAAAAAGTTTTGCTTTTAGTGCTACAAACAACATAGCAAGAGTTAGCATGATCCTTTCATCAGGTTTCTGAGTCACTGCAGTGGCACAGGGTCAGATGCTACATATTTTTAAAACAACAGTTGCTGAAGACAAAAATAACCTTTTTGGTAGGTAATGCTGTGTAAATGTATTAGTGCACTTCAGAACCGTGTTTTATAAAATGTATTTTGAGAGAAATACGAACTTGCTCTGTCTGTGGAAATAGAAAGCTCTGCTGACATATGTTGTCTTACCCTCATTCTCTCTGTTACAACTGTTTTACATACAATGTGAGTAGGTTACTTGCATCTATTTTTGTCCTCCCAGCTGTCTTGGTAAATGGCATCCCTCTGAAGACTATTTATTGCTTGAAGCAGTCTGCTGGAATTGCAATAATCAAATGAATCTTTAATTCTGAAATTTAGTAACTTTTTTCTCTTTTCTAAACTCTGATTGAATTATTTTGATTGCTCACAACCAAACAGTGCATGTGTAAAATAGAAGGTTTGTTTCCTTCTAAACACAGGTAATTTTTCATGGTGATAGTTTTGAAATAGAGTGATCACAGTAATCTGAAGAATAGTCACAATGTGAACTAGAAGAAGAGGTATTATATCTGTAAGAGGAAAAGGAAAAGATGTATTGTCAGCAGAAACAGACAAGAAAGATTGAATGATTTGTCTTTTCCCCTCTGTGCATTCCAGCCAGAAAAGATGCTGAGATTGGGCTTATGAGGACCAAAAGGTTAAAGAGGGGTAACTGAGAAGATGGAAGAGACAGAAATACATTAGTAGTAGGGAAATAATCAACCCCTGAAAGAGAGAAATCCAAGATTTCAGTATTTTGATCTGCATTTAACTGTGTCTTCTGATGAGCTCTACTTATGGCTTCTCTAAGGTGAATCTGAGCGAACAGGAATGTTAAACATTAGTGTTAACTGTAGCTATCCAGAAAGTCCTGTTTAAGATGTTTAACATAAATGAGTTTTTCAGGTTCTACCTTGATGTTTTTTTCCTCCCACCCCAAGTCTGTTAAAAAAAGATCAAACAAACCCCCACAAACAAAACCACAAACCAAACAGAAAACCACAACTACGAACCAAGAAAAAAAAAAAAAGACAAACCACCTTGGTAGCAAAACATTTGTGGCCCAGGGAGAAAATTTCAGTACATTCTGCTTTAGATCAGTCTTTGATCACAAAACCTGGACCTAAAAATAATTAGTTTATTAAAAATAGTTCATTAGATGGTACTATTTTACCTTGAGGTGCCTCTTTTTTCAAGGACTGCTCTCCCATCCTGAAGTTGGGATATAAATGTCGTTAAGGAAGAAGAAGAGTTGAGAGCAGTAGTAGTAGTGGCAGTGGTATTATCTTTCCAAAGTATTTAATTTGTTCATACTCATCTGTACAAAATTTGTCATAGTGGTCCAGGTAACCGTTTTTCTTGGTGAAATGAGAAAGCTGTTGATTTTATATCACAAAAAAAATCACATCTGAAGTCTGAAAAATGAGCTACTGCTGACCTGCACCAACTCTTGCTTGGAAACTAATAGCGAATGTTGAGATTTTTCTTCAGAATGTTCTTGATGCAGCTCAGTTGCACTGGGAGGTGAGGGACCTGCAGTGCTCTTTGTCATCCGACTGCAGGAATTTTGTAAGAAAGTCACCACATGAAACATCCTTACAGATGGTCTTCATGGAGGCTACAGACCGAATTGCTGAACACCCTGAAACAGGTTTCAGTGCATTTGAGGGCAAAAAAATCATAGAAGCATTAAGGGTGGAAAAGACCTCCAAGATTACCAAGTCCAGCCATCAACCACCACCATGTTCACCACTAAACCATGTCCTGAATCTGCTGTTACCTGCAACTCAGTATTTGTTTAATGACCTATCTTATATTCTTTCTTGCTTGCTGATCTGTTTAGCCTTTTCTTTTTTTTTACAAAAAAAGGGTAGAGAAAATCCTAAGCATGACCTCTTATGCTCTGGTTTGTACTTGTACAACCTTTCTTCTTGTCTTTCTTCAGTTGCTTTGGGACTTAAAAATATTAAAAAAAATAAAAAGCCGTCCCCTACGGTGTAATGTGCTTTTAGGATAGTACTGCTAAAACTTAGCAATAGAGGAGACTAATTTTCACTGTTAATGGCAGTCTGTTTAAAAAGTCGTATCAGTTTTCCTCTTATGCTGATGACTGAGATGTGGGAGTTTGTCTTGTTCCACTGGGGAACTGCTGCATTTTCATAATAATTTTTGGAGCTTCAAAATTGCTGCCATCTTGGGAAAGACAAAATGTCTTTTTTTTTGCCTTTTTTTTAATTGGAAAGGCAATTTCTTTGGTGTTTTATCCATGTGAAATACATCTTATGTCTTGGAAATCTCCTCTTGAAAGTGTTGTCAGATTCAGAATGCCTCTGATACATTTGGACTTCAAAGCATGATCTGAATCGAACTGAAAATGTCCAGAGCAGTGCTACAAATCAGGCGCCTTCCTTGTGCCGAGCAGTCGTGCTGCTTGTTGATTGAGTTGGAAGGACGACCAGTCATCAGTCTCTGACAGGGAAAGTACTTGCTTATATTTTCAGATTCTGCATTTTACTTGCAAATATAGTCCTTAGAGAGGTCTGCAATCAGGCCTTTTGTTTGCTTTTTTGTTAGTCCAATCTAAACGACAGGCCTGGCTTGTTTAGGAGAGCTGCAAAGCCTGTCTAGCCTTGGCCAGGTTTTGAACAGTTTAGGTTTCCTCCCATCTTTCCAAGCATCCCATTCCTTGCACCTGGAGAACTATTTGGCTGAAGTTTCATCGCGGTGTGGTGAAAGGCTGCCTTTCACGTCCTCAGAAATGGCTGGGGGTTTTTTTAGTCTCTTGTCATCTCCAGTGTCATGGTCTCTGCAATGAAGTTGTAAAAGGCTTTGGGGAGAGGGGTTGGCAGTGCTTTGACCCCCAGTTTCAGCCTAGTAGAATATAATTCTTAGTGTGCCTTGTGGTGTGTCCTGCTGTTAAACAAGGCTGATGTTCACTGAAGAGATCTTAGACATCTGAAGAGCCAGGCTCTTTATAGGAGTGTGCAGCAGGAAAATTACCATCAATGGACATAATTAATTAAAATGGGATGTCTCTAATTGATATCAAGAAAACGTTTTTCACTATGAGGACAGCCAAGTGTGGAAGCACGTTGCTCAGAGCAGTTTTGAAGTTTTTATCCATCAAGGCTCTCAAGATCCAGAGCAATCTGGTCTGTTCTTGTGGCTGAACCTGCTTGGAGTAGGAGGTTGGGCTGGAGACCTGCTGAGATCCATTCCAACCTGAACTACACTGTGGTTCTTGATAAGGGAAGAGGATGCACAAGACGTGAAAATCAGTAACTAGTATTTGCTAGGTCTAGTCCTCCTTTGGTCTCTCCTCCACTTGAAAACACGACTCTCACCCCTATGTCTTCATCTTCGTTTGTCTATTCAAGTAACAGTACTTTCTTGTCTAGAAGGATTTTTATTATGAGTTATTTTTGGACACTTGTTTTCATTTATTTAACCTAAAGGCAGCATTGGGCTCCCTGATTCCTCTATGATTGTTGCAAATTATAACTCTTCGACTTTCTTGCATAGATGGTTTGATAATGGGTTATTGTACTGCTGTGTGTTAGCAGAAGGAGAGTCTCTCTTTGGAGTCCTCAGACTGAAGGCAGTGCTTTAAAGCACAGTACGAGAGGAAGCTTAATTTTGATTTGTGTCTCTTTTGAACGACAGCCTGACAAGCGGAGTTTGGTACTTGTTTGTATTTTTGTGTGTTACCTTTTGACTGCTCTGATTGCAGTATGGATCCAAAAAACAGGAAGTTTCAATTTATTGCATGCAGAAAGGTAAAATAGTGTATTCCTTTAAAGACTGTACTGGTTT
The DNA here is from genome assembly GCA_013397725.1 of Rhagologus leucostigma. Taxonomy (NCBI): domain Eukaryota; kingdom Metazoa; phylum Chordata; class Aves; order Passeriformes; genus Rhagologus; species Rhagologus leucostigma. Next base: position 383,018 of record VZTD01001290.1, on the reverse strand, counting down.
GCTTCAGTTTTTAATACCCTTTGTTCATTTAAAGTTATTAACATGTTGACTCTATTTGCCTTTATTGCCCCTATGCAAATTGCTGTTGATTGAGTTAATTTAAACAACCTGGTTGGGACCTTCAGGCATTACTACACTAGAAATGTTAATAATGAATCAAATAACCACAGGTGCCTCTTTCCCCAGCAACAGACACTCTCCTTAAAAACTCATTTGCTTTTCATGCTTGCTTAATTATTTAGGCAAGCAGCCATGGATGTTTCACAGTGTGAATTCTCATCGTGTTCCAACTGCCCGGTCTTTGTCTTTCTAGAGGAGTATCTTAACCACTGTCACCATTTGTAGTACTTTGCCAGAATGCCACACTATGGTCTTGAAAAGCCTTTTTGGAAATTGCTTGTAGAAGGGTTATTGATTTATGACTGTATGGAACTTAGGGTCAAACAAAAACTTCCATTCAATGGTGGCAGCTTTACTTTTTGCTACTGTTCAGAAGTTAACGTGACCTGGTAACCTGCTAACTGTATGAATGGGAGATTCCCTGTTTCCCAAAGAGAATTTAAAATTCTGGAAGGTGTTAGACTGATGAATTCCTGTGTTACTGGAAATGAGGCGTTTGTTGTTATTTCTGAAAGTGGAAGTATATTGGTATTTGTGAACAGATCAGGCATGATGTGAAAGCAAGAGGAAATTATGAAAGGATAAGAGTCTCTCTGGAAGTGTCCCTTTGAAATCAGTGTCTGATGACTGACAGATGTGAAATGAAAAGACTCTGTCTCCAAAAAATACTGTGAAGGGCAAAGAGCATAACAAGTAGAAGGATCTTGTAAAGATGTAACTGAATAATTGGAAGCCATTCCTTCACTAAATGCCCCTTTTAATTAACATAATGTGTTTGATAATGAGAACAGAAATTAACTATTGGTTAAGGACAACATCTCAGAGAATCTTAAGGTCTCCTGTAAAAAAAGGCTTTTGCAGTGCCTTGGTGAGCACATCCTTTTTTTGTCTGAAAAATATCTTCCTGCTAAAGAATCTACTTGGCTTTTTGTTTTGCTTTTTTATTTTAAATAAAAAATCGGTGATGGGTCCACATGCTTGTAAAATTACTCAGTTAAATATGACTTGAATGTAAGAGAATATGGTAAAAATTATCAGGGTATGCAGATATTTTAAAATCTCACCTGTAACAGAGGTTGACATCCCTCTTTTGTATTAGGTGTTGATGCTTAAACCTAGTGATTGCATCAAGATTAGGAAATTTTAATATCTGGAGAAAATCTGCAGAAAAAGAGCACAAGTCTTATGAAAGCATATAAAACAATTGTCTCACTTCAACAGTTTTGATTGGGGAGAGTTTGGAGAAATACTGTTTTTCAGTATGATCCTTTTAAATTAAGGGGAAAAGAGGCTGAGGTTGATGTGGTACGCTTTAAAGCTGCACCAATTCAAGTTTAAGCCAGAGACATCCTTTTAGAAGGGCATTTTTGTTTATTCACCATTCTAAGAACTCATATAAAATTAGGTTTTATAAATGCAAATGTCATATGATTCTAAATTTGGAGCATTAAGCTTTTGATGGATTGGAGTATATGAATTTTTATAAGAAGTTCTTAATGAAGAAAGAACTAGAAATTAAAGTAGGCCTCTAAATTAATTCTCTTAATTTTCTAAGCTTAATGGAGTGCAGAAAAACCAAATGATGAGAGTAAAGAAAGACCCTCTCTAAATGCCTGTTTTATATCATATCTCTTCTATCACGGGATCTGTGTGTGCGTAATAGTTGAAATCAGTGATAGCGGAATAAAATTTTAGTGAAAGGGCCACCTTCCACTAAACCCAGTAGATCTTAAATATCATGTTTCAGGAGTTCAATGGCATTACAGATTTCTGGGTGTACCTTATGCCATCTTTAATTTTTCGTTTATGAGACGTGCCCCAGAACCTGTGAATATCTGTTAACTTTTGTTGAGAACTTAAGCTGAGAAGCATATTGTTTGAGAGGGCCTGAAGTTTTTTTTCCTACTGATTTGCCAGGAAAACTGGAAGCAATTATATATTCCTGATTCTTTTTGTGACCCTGGCATTAAAAATGTGTGAGCTTCATGAGGAAAACAATACAGAACATGGAATGTACTGTATATTTTGCTTTCTTTCTAAACTGGTAGCAACCAGAAACTACAAAGAAATGTGCTTGTGAGCAAAAGAAAGAAATTCCCTCATTTACCATTTTTATTTTAATTTATTATTTTGTGCAAATACACTGCCTGCACCTTGAAGTCAGTCATAAAACACTAATGATGTGAGTGAAGTGGAAAAGCAAGTTAGATTTAAGTGTGTTACTTCTCAAATAAACCATGGATCAGGAGACTTTTAGTTAGGCCACGGAAAGAAGGATAGTCACTGAGCACATTTATTATTCATTTGTCTTTGCTTTAGATTTAGTTTAGCAATCACTTTGATTGTTAGAACTTCACTAGAAAAAAATACCTGCTTCTTTAGGCCTCTTCACATTTATTTGCTCTTTATTTTTGCGTTTATGGAAGGTTTGCTTGGGAGGAGTTTCTTAGAGAGTGACGTGGTTTGATGGTGACAAACATCAAGTATTTGAATGTCGTGCCAAGGACAAAGGCTAGAAGGAAAAACACTTGTTTGGATTAGATTTTTATGTTTTTTTCCTCGACTAAAATGAAGGAACTAGCTTGAAGCCTCTAATGGAAACGTCATATGTACTTGGCTCCACTGAAGTAACTTTATTGATTTGTGCGGTGAAATCGTCCTTGCAGAACAAGATCTAAGTGATGAGGTTTAAGATTTATAGTAACTTGGTCGGCCAGCTTAGAAAGCTGAAATTACAGCCAAACTCTCATGCTTTATGTTAATATTTTTTAGACAAAAGGTCAAAACAACCCCTTTTGAGCTTGCAGTGAATCTAAAGCCAACTGAAACACTGCAGACACTTAGCTCTAGTGGTATCTGTTCTGTCTCTGTGGCTCAGGGAAAGTCACATGCTCTCAGACTCCGGTATGAATTGCCAGATTCAGTAGGTGCTTATTATTTTTTCTGTATGAAATTTGGTGACTTATTTCCTAGAAAATATACTTCTCATTCAGAAGGTATGTTTTGCTCTTTTCCTTCCCCGAGAATAGTGCTTCTGTGTTGTCTGCTATTTCAGGAAAAAAAAGGGCAGTAAAATTTAAGGCTGTATTTTTGCATCTTCTATGCCAGTCCAACTGTTAGTCAGACACAGCATGGAAGATACTCACTTTTCACTAAATACGGAATGAATTACCATCATATCACGTGTAATTGATTGCACAGTCACTTTCAGGATATGTGATCATTCTGAGGATTTCTCTGAAGTTCTAATTTCTGATTTTTTTATGTATTTGAGAAAAATACACATTAAGAATATTTTCACGTAAACATTTTGACGTAAACATTTTGAAGGGCTAGGTGAAAATATGTCAGTTGTTTGGGGGTTTGGTTGTTGTTGTTGTTGAGATACATATATTTTTGCTAGCTTACTAGAAGCATCTATACACTTGGGAAGAAAGCCTGCTTTTAAACTAATGTTGGCAAAGCTCTTTGATGAAATGGAAAGAGCAATAGTTTTTTAATTCCATAGGCTTGTACCATAATCATCAACTCAGCTGTGTATTTGACTGCTTAGTAAACACCTTCACTATTCAGGCATAGGAAAGAGAGGGGCAGTTTTGTTCCATAAAAGCAGTAGAATATATACCATTGTTAAAAACCAAACAAAATTAAAAACCTACTTGCTTGAAGTGTGGGAGGATGGAGTTTTTTATACTAACCTTGACCTTTACATATGCCTTGAGGGAAGCAAGGTGTTCACGGAGCTCCGTGGGAATGTTTGAGACTGATTGGGAACTGGAGTATATCCTGCCTTTCTTGCTGACCACAAAAACACATCTCAAGATGGAGAAAGAAAACTTCCTCAGACTTGTGAAATACAAATACAGTTGTCTATGCTATAAATTGCAAATCAGAGTATGAAGAGTAACTCCTCCCCTAAATTTACATCCTCCTGGGTGCAGCACTGAAGGAGGGGAGGGGAGCCGAGCTCTGTCCCTGGTGCCTGAGCAGGTTTGGTGTGGTTTAGGGCTTTCCTGAATTTAATTTTTTTTTTTTTGGTTCTTAATGTTTTTAATGTGATCTGAGGCAATATCCAAACAGCAAGAAATGACAAATAACCCTTGGGGCATGTAGCACCACTCCTTGATTTGCTGAAAAGTTTGGTGTGTGCTTGTGCAATACTTAATTATGGCACTAGAGATGATCATGCAGAACTGAAATTTGCACTGACTTGTATTCGCTCAGGTTTTGTAATGGTACAAGATAAATGACACTTTATATATACTGATATTACATTCAAGTCTACTTAATGCCTTATGATGTAATGTGACAACTGAAAAACTGTACTACAGAGCAGCACTGAGCCCACTAAAGAGCATGATGAACAACTTTTTATAATTTTTTCAATATAAAGTTATGCTTTGATTTACAATGCTAATTTGTGCAGAGTTTGACAAGCACTGAGTATTATCCTGTACATATGAATATTGCTTGTATAACTTGAATTTTTTTTGAGCAGGTTAAGATTTCAAAAGTTGGGGTTTTCTCCTTTCCATATAAATGTTCTATTTAAAACATTTGTGGTTTAAGATTTACATAATGCTTTTTTTGTCTTTTAATAGGTGAATGTCTATGTGCTGGGAAAAACTTTCCTTCTGTTGGCCAGAGAACTCTGCATAAATGCTCCAGCCATAGGTATTTCTTTAATGATTTGACTTTTCCATGGTTACGTGACAAAAATATGTATGTATATGTGTATATATACATAGTCTTGTATATTAATATCCAAGCAGTAACTTTAAAGTGAAGCTGGAATCAATCCAGGCAGAGGAGCATTGCTGACTCTAAGAGCCTGTTCTCCTTTATGTAAGAGCTTTTTTGGAACTAGATGCTGTTTTCTTTTGCAAATAGTTTTGTTGCTTTTTCCAAGAGTAATTTAGGCTATACTAAGACAATGGACTGACGTGTAACAAATTTGTGTGTGTCAGCAAGCTCCTACAGGCCTGTCATGCTTCAGTTCCACAGATGCCACATTTGATAAGTATTTGCCAAATTTACTATCTGTCCATCACCTGTAGCTGAGGTGTTCAGTGCTTAAAATACAAGTGGCTTTATGGAAAACGAGGAGCAACTTTTTCAAAACATGTGAATAACTTTTAATAAGTCGATACTGAAATCATAACTGTGATAGGAAGGTGAGTTTTAACCTGTCAGAAGGGTATAAAAGCCATTCTCTAGGTTGTGGGTTTAAGCCAAGGGAATTTGTGCCAATTCCAGTTAAAAGAGCGCATTTATAGTGAGGTCTTGTGACTGTTATCCACCTCTGTGCAGGAATTATCTGCCTGCATCTTTACCCACTCTCACTCCCACTCTCCTTAATCTGTACCGAGAGAATCAGATGGCTGCGTTGAAGAACAACAACACAGGCACACCCCTTCAGCTGTACTGGGCTGGCACAGGACTGCTGCCTTTGCAGCAAGGGGAGCAGCAGCTCACACACGGGAGCATCGCCACAGCGGCACCCGGGGAGTGCGGCACCACGCAGCCATCGGCCACCGCGGCCGGCTGGCTTCGGCAGCACAGCTCCAGCTCTGGTAGAGAGGTCTTGTTTTCAGTAATTCACTTCCCTTCTTATTTTTCATTACGGTTTTTGGGTTTTTTTAGAGAGAGAAAACAGGCAGGATTGGCATTGCAGCTTAGTTTCAAGGTGAAAATTAATGCATCTTGGGAAAAGGCAAACGTGTTAGATGTACTTGTTATACATGGAAAACATACTGGTTTAGACTGCTGTTTGAGTACTCTCTTCCAAGGTCGTCATAAGATTTATAAAATCCAGTAAATATTTTTAATTGGCTCAGCTGTAATGATCATCAGACCTTTGAGAGAAAACATGTACTTTTATCACTTTCTGAGAAAAGTACTAACATGAAATGACAGCTGATAGTGCCCGAGACTGTGTTTTCCAAAAAAGAGCAGGAAGAAAGATCCAGCAGCTTTTTTTTAAGGTGGCTTATTTCTAACTAGTAAGCTTAAGTGAACCTAAAAACCATCTTGCAAGTATTTCTCTAATGCTTGCTGCTCTGTATAAGGATGGGATGTAAATTCAGATAGTGTCTGCCAGTATTACACCCCTGGGCTAAATCTGTGATGCAGCCTGTCACTGAATTAATTAACTTCATCTGTGTGTCTTGACTCCGGCCATTCAAGGCGGGGGTGCATTTTGACAGGAGCAAGTGGCAGTGTTGCTGTTTGGTGGCCAGGCTGGAGGTTAACACAGATGCTGCATGTGAAGGGGCATTAGGAGTTTTCAAATATAACCACAGGATGATTTTGATCAGCTTTGATTACCCTGATGGTTTGTCTGTCTTCAGCTTGGGCAACACACAAAAAACTCTTGAGCTTCCACATATGTCAGCTCCTTTTCTCATGAAGGGAAAATAAAGGCTGCTGAGGGATAGTTTCAGTTACCAAGTGAGGGAACCTTCCTATTTGCTGCGTGTGGATGCACACAGGGACCAGACTACAGTGTCATCACCCCTGTTAGCTGTACATGAATTAACATACACAAGCCATAAGGTCAGCAAAGATCAAGTACACAGGATTTAGGGCAAGTAAAAATGTTTTATATTTCACAGATTCGTAAACTGCTCTAGTTTAGAACATTCTGTTTGAGTCAGCTGCAGTCTGCAAGTTAGTTATCTATATACAAAATAAATGCACAGTACGTGCAAAATTTAACATTTTTCTGCATGTTGCAGTCTTAATTATTAAGTCAAATAGCTTATGAATAAATAAAATAAGATTAAATTCAAGAGCATTCCTTCACTTATTTGTATAGCCTGATGTAGCAGATAGGTAAGTAGCGTAACATTCCATACTGCTGCAGAGTTCGTAGTAAAACCAAAAAATCCCTTAATGTGCATCATTGCAGCACTGGAATACAATCAAGGTGAAATGCATCATGCATAGAAAATGAGCTCAGGTATTTGTCCTCCTTGTACTCCGGTTCCATTAGTACTGTCGGAGGAGCACTGGAACTGGAACGTCACTTTCCCGCACTGCACTTCAGTCATTCCCTCTTGTCCAAAGTAACTGAGTTCGTTACCATCAAGAATAGCACTTACATTGTAAAACGTGTCTTGCTCAACCTGCACAGGGTGTTCAAACCACACAGAGAAGGTGTTACTGGAGCCGTCGGAGGTAAACTTTGTCAGATTCTGAGCAAGGACAACACCTAAGCGCTTCAGTTCGATTTTGACACTGTATTCAGCTTTGCCACAGCTTGACCCATACAATCCCAGTCCTGCTATAAATATCCGTTTGTCTACAGCAAACTGAATACTGTCACATCGCCCCCGGTACCTCCACTGATTGCTGCGATATGCAGATGACTGAAACCGATGGCAGCGCTGAGGCACGAGTCCTTTTCTTTTTGTCAGGGGGAACTCTAATTTGGGTTTATTTGCAGCTGTGTACCATAGGAATATGTTGTGAGTCTCCTCAAGGGTGAGGATGTCGGACTGGGCAGCTCCGTTGGCAAACTCTTCCAAAGTCATGGTTGGAATCCGCACCAAGTACAAAGCTTTCCCTAATACATTCCTCTTGTTGCGTGGCGTAACCGGTAGCCCTTGCCTTTTGCATTCAGCCTCTGCCCAGTTGAGAACAGCCTCGAAAACTACCACTTCCTTGGTGTTGAGTGCTTCCCGGGTTACAATGATCTCTAGTGTTTGTTGATCTATCTCACAGAAGCCCTCTGACTTCAGTGCCATTTCTGCCTGAGCATCAATCACTTCCCAGCAGCGCTGCGTCAGCTCTGGCTCCTCGAAGAGCCTGCTCTGAGACAGCAGGACACAAGCGTTCTTCGCTTCTAAGCTGGTCTCCAAAAAATTGACGCAAGCCTTTGCTAGGGCCGGCACGATGTACTTCTTGGCAGCATAGAGTGTAGCCAGAACTGTGTCAGCTTCCAGGTCTATTTCATCACTATACATGTATCTAGACGGGGGAAAAAAAATTAGTTTCTCAGGGGAAAAAAAAGTAGGCCATGAAAATAATCTATAGTCATCTTTGCTGGCAGTGAATCTGACATTCAGTATTTGTCAGCACATTAAGTAAACAGCAATAAGTGCATATTGCACAATGCCAGTTAGGAGATGTATATTTTATAAGCTACTTTGACTCTGTCCATGTAATTAGCAGACTTGTAGTGGCCACTTACTTTAATAGGATTAGAAAGGCTGCAGGTTCCACATCTGGTATATGGATTTCAGATTTGACCTCTGCGAGATCGCCATAAAACATAGCATAGAAGACAGAGCTACCAACTGCCAAAACATACTGGAAAATAAAGAGAGAGAAGCTTCAGTAACGTGGATCAGGAACAGCTGAGTGTGCTGGCTCTCCTAAAAGCTACATTTAGCGAAAGTTACAAGCTGCAGTGGAAGCAGAACACTGCCGTAGACTGTTCCCTTTAATTGCAGTGTATGTGAATTACTTCTGGGATTAAACAAGAGCTATAATTAGGAAAGAAAAAGTGGAACCTAGTTGTAAGGCAAGGGGAGAAGGCGACCTGCACAGCAGCATTAAAAAGCCAAAAATTATCTGCACAAACCTTATGGGCAGGAACTTTCTTGGATGCCCCTGGCGGGCCCACGATGAAGTGAACGTCAGCCATGAGTTCGTTATTGAACATCAGCGCGTTCCTGCAAGCAGGGGAGGGGGGAGAAGCCCCGTTAGCCGCGGGCTGCCCCTCGCCCGGTGCCCCAGCCTCCCGCCGGCGGCCCCCGGGGCTCCAGCCCATCCCTGCGCTCACGCCTGGCCGGGGCGCAGGTGCACAGGGCGGGCGCCTCTCTCTCTCCCGCCCGCCCGGGGAGGGTCCGGCGGGCCTGGCCCTTACCTCTCCCGCAGCGTGGGATGGAAGGATTGCCAGTTGGCGCTCTCCAAGTTGTTGTTGTTGAGGTTTTGGAGCTGGGGCGGCGGGGGCGGCTGGGCGCTCTGCTGGAGCTGCAGGGCGTTCTTCTTGCTGTTGGCAGCGGTGGCGGCGGCGGCGGCGTTGCTGTTTGCAATGTTAGTGTTGGTGCTGGCAGGGTAAAGTTCTGCAGCCATCTTCTTCTTCAGGGACAGGGGCACTATCTCATAGCATCCTGGCACCTTGCCGTTTGACCTCACACTCTTTTTGGACTTCTTTAAGGTCTCTGGAAGCAGAAGAAAAAAAGTCAAACACTTCATGATCCTGCCATTGAGGCAACCAGGGGGCAGTGGCATGAGCAAGAGAACTAACAGATCCCAAATGCGAGTCCCACTATGAGGATATTTTGTACGCTTCTAGATGCAGGGTGGCCTTTGGTTTTTTTTGGAGTGTGTGCCCGCTCTTTGGTTACCGGCCCGACGCACCTTTCCGGGGAGGAAAGGGGTGATGCTGTGTCGGATCAGTGCCAGCGCTCACCTTGGCTTGCGGGGGGGTCCCAGCCTCCACGGCACTGCCACGACTGCAGCGGGGAGCCCGAGCGGGGCCGGCAGGCAGTTCCTTCCCCGAGGAACGGGGAGAGAAAAATTAATAAGAANATTACTTAAAGTAAAACGAGGAAAAAAAAAAGAAAAAACCAAACAAACAAAAAAGCCAAAATCCAGCAACAAACCCCCAGGAATCCGGCAGAAGCGGTGGGTCAGGAGCGAGAGTCAATCCACAAATCCTCCGAGTGCAGCAGCCCGGCGAGGGTGAAGCGCAGCCAGCCGCCCGATCCCCGCTGCCAGCGCTCCGCTCCGTCCTTCCCGGCCCGGCGGGGGCACATCCGCGGCGGCCGGGCCGAGCTGAGGCGGCGGCTCCCTGCAGTCCCGCTCCCGGGCGGCCCCGCCGCCGCTCGCACCAACTTTGCTCCGGTCCCCGCAGCGGCCGCCACCGCCGCTGCTTCTC